>VMDO01004753.1:96524-120970 GCA_007922755.1 Pedetes capensis
CAAAAAAAAAAAAAAAAAAAAAAAAAAAAAAAAAAAAAAAAAAAAAAAAAAAAAGAAAGAAAGAAAGAAAAGAAAAAGAAAAAAAGGACAGGTGAGGCATTTGAGTCAAACCTGTATTTCTGAATCTTAGAGACACCATTTACTGACAGGCAAGTCACCTAACCACTTTGAGAGATTCCTCACTTTAAACTAGAGCTACTGTCGGACACAGTGGTATATACCTGTAATTCCAGCTTTTGGGAGGCAGAGGCAAGAGAATCAAAAGTTTGAGGCCAGCCTAGACTATATAGCAACTTCCAGGCCAGCCTAAGCTATATATGGAGACTCTGTCTCCAAAACAATCCCCAAATAATTAATTAACTAATTAATTAAAATAAAATTTAAAAATAAATAAATAAAATAGAGCTGTTGCCAGCACCAGCAGGAAAAAAATAAAATAGAGCTATTGCCAGGACCTGCCTCCCTAGGTTGCTGGGAAGAGCAGGCAAGGCAATGTTCACAAAGTGCCTGGCACATAGGAATGGCTCCATCAGTGAGAGGTGTTGTCATTGAGCTCTGAAGAGCTGGGGTCACCCTTGCAGACAGATGAAGCCAACCCTTTGGCCATTCCTCACCCTGCGAATGTGTTGCTGTCCCTGGGAGAGTTCTGGTGGATGCTGAGCAGGTATAGGTGCATGCCAGCTCAGGGCACAGGTGCGGCCTAACAGGAGGTCTTGGATCCGGGAGATAATCGGAGGACCCTGAAGGTCCCCAGGCCCCAGCTCTAGGGCGTAGGTCCTCTCTGGGGACAGGACTACCAAACCCCTAAGGAAAGAGACAGGAAGTTAGAGAACATATCAGTTTCATGCCTATGTCCCCTCTCTACTGTCACAGAACCCACCTACTGTACCTGAGCCCAGAACAGGTGCAGACAGAGACCCAGGAGCCTGCATAGCCCTGCACTCTGCCCTGGTAGCAGCAGTTTTCCTATGGCAGAGAAACATTAGTGCTAACTCACAGGCCATATCAGCACTTGAACTCAAGTGTCAGTGTGCTGGCAAAGACGTGGTATGTCTTCCCACCTCCTCCAGGGATGCCACTCTCCAGGCCAGAAACAGGGCACGAGAGAGCCTGACTCACCAGCATATGGCCTTCACTGACTACCCGAGTACCATCGGGCTGGTACCACACCAACGTTGGGTGGCCGGGGATCAAGTCTCTGTGGAGTGAGGAAAAAGGAGGGCAGTATCTAAGCTACTTCATAGAATCTACAGTGACAAGCAGAAGCCTAATATAATAGAGGGGGAGGCTGGGGCCCAGGCAATGCCCCCAACCTTCCTAGTTCCCCCGAGGCAGTAGAGTCTAGGGGTTGGCCCACTGACTCTCCCAGGCTGCCTGGGCTCCATGATGATTTCCAACACATACTACCTCTGACCTTGGGCAAGTTATTTAAAATCTCTATGCCTTAACTTCTTCATATGTTAAATGAGGACAATAATGTGTTATAGTATCTACCTTATTGGGTTGGTATAAGGCACTTAGTACTTAGTACCTGTCATAGAACAAATGCTATATAAGTAGTTAGCCCTGTGATTATTATTACTTTTGTCATCCTACCTATTCTGTAGCAACTCCAGGATATGACTCTCACCGTCCAGCTCCAGTTTGATCCTCAGGGCCTCAGGGAGACTAGTCTGTGGGCACCAGAAGGCTTGTTACCTCCCTAGCCTTGCCCACAACTTCTACCCTCTCTAATCAGAAAATCTCAAGCCCTCAGGAGAGCACCAACGATTAGATCACTGGTGGGGGGATCCCAAGGGAGGGACCAGGAAGCCCTGCCTGGCCTGGGGCATTGTTCTGGGGGGTTGTGTGGGGAGGTCAAGGAAGGTATCTGAGCCGCCCCTTCTCAGCTTCCTGCCCAGAGAGGAAGCAGTGTGGAGGACCCAGCATAGGCCCCAGCCCTTCCTCTGACTCAGCTTTAGAATGGGGAGGGGGGGGAGCAAGGCCCTGACCCTTCCCAAATCTTCTCACTGAGAAAACTGACAACATGAGACCAAAGCAGCAAGTTCTGCTTCAGAATTTCCCCAGTGGAGATGCATAGATTGGGTGGGGCTGAGGCAGACAGATGCATGTAGAGGGGAAAGGGAGCTAAGTGAAGCCAGGTGCTGGGGTGTGTGGAGAGGCAACCGGCCCGGAATGGACCTGCTACAACCAAGAGGTCTGCTCACTGGCTCCAGAGCCAAGTTTTGTCCTCGAGACACCTAATGATGTGGGGGCGGGATTGGATATATTTGTCTATTTGTGGGGAGGAGGAGCTCACCTGAGGCATCTCTGTTAGACTAATTGGGGGATTGTCCCAAAAGACCTGGTGCTCTGGTCTGGCCTGCTGCTCCTCGAAGCCACCTGCAGGGTCCCAGTACATCCCAAGAGAGTGCTGAGGGAATCTATAGCAGGGCTGGGGTGGCTGGTGCCCTCAGACCCACCAGCTCCAAGCAACATCAAGGCCCTTCTGTGCGCGAAGGGCTCCTGCGTTGCATGCTGGGACTTTAAAGAATACTGGAGGGAGGGGGCTTCGCTCCGACTTAAGCTTTCCACTCACCAGCCCATCCACAAGTCCCCAAAGAAAGAAGTTCAGCATGTCAGGCTTGTAGCCCCTCCGTGTCCGCTCCAGCCAATCCCAGGTTCTCCCAGGGACCCTCCCCTGTTCCCACTCCTTCCCAATTACCCATCCCAATTAGGAACGCCCTCAGAGGACTGGGCGAAGCCTTGTGGCAGGGTGCCCACTTGCCCTCCCCTTCCCTCACAACGGAGATGCGGGAACGCCCATTTCTGGGTGAACAGTGCAAACACTCCCACCTCCCTAAACACCCTGATACCCAGTCAGGCACACCCGCTCTCCACAGCCCCGGCTTCCTCGGCTTCCTCCCCCGAAATCCCCCCACAATGGCCCTCTCTCCTCCGGACACTCCACCCCCGCCTGCCCTCTCGGCCCCCCGCCCAAGACAGCAGCGGGAAGTGAAAGTTCCAAGGAGGAGTTGGTGTCCCAGCCTCTTTCCTGGCCAGTGCTCCTTTCTCCTTACTCCTCCCGGGCCCTCCCGCTCAGCCAGGCTTCTGGTGACAACGGCACCCGGGTGAGTGGTGCCTAGCTGTCCCCGCTTGGGATGAGGGGCTGAAAAGAATCGTCCTCACTAAACCCCAAGAGCCATGCCCATGCAGGGCCCTGGTACCCGGTGGAACGGTCAGCTAGGCCCCAGGGGAGCGAAGACGTCAGTCCTGGGGAGGAGTGACCCTATTTCCACGACTCTGAGGGGGCGCTGGGCAGGCCCTAGGTGCCTGGCACCAGAGCCTGAAAGTTCGGGGACATCGCAGAGGACCTCCAGACTGGGGCCACCAGCATCCCTCCTTCTATCCTCTCCAGTACAACGTCAAATCACCTGGCTCTAGGCCCAGGTCAGCCGACCAGGCAGGCCGTGCTCTGGCTGGGCTCTCGAGCCGACCCCAGGACCCCGATACTTCCTGACTTCCTGCACCTCTTCCCAGTCCGCCCCTCGACCCACTCCCTATCGGGAACTCACCTATATCTGGGAGCGGCCGGGAGGGCCAAGGGCTGCCCGCGCCCAGGAGCCCCAGAGCCCAGAGCAGCGCCAGCCGCATGGCAGCGGCGCCCCGGGCAGGGCGAGGGCAGCAGGTGCCGGACTGCGCGCGGAGGAGCTGCGGCTGCGGCAGCGGTTCCTAGCACCCCGCGGCCGCTCAGCTTCCAGGCCCCGCCTCGCCCACTCCCACCCAGCCCGGAGCCAGGCTCCCCCCACGAGAGGCTCCTCCCGCACCTAGGCCCCGCCCCCTCCGCACCCGGCACTAAAGAGGCCAGACCCCGCCCATGGCGCACACTCCGCCTCCGTCGCTCGGCCGTGCAGGTTTAGCGAAGCTCTGCACCTATTCTGGTGGGATGGCTTGGGCCTTGCGCCTTCCCTTCCTTCAGCCGGGCCGGACCCCTTCCTAGGAGCTTCACTGCCTTTGCGACTTAGATCCGTGGCCCGGCCATGTGGAGATCCAGACGGGCTAGCTCTCCTGACAGCGTGATAATCAGCGCCCAGCTCATCGCTTCCCAGACCCCCGCGAAACGCGGACAGCAGGAGCGTACAAGGCGTTTTATTAAACGGGAAGGTGGGCAGGAGAGCGAACAGTGCGCCCTTCACTCTGCGTAGGTCGTGTCGTCGTTGCTGTCACTGAAGGCGGAGGAAGAGAGCTCCTCTCGGGGCGTGCAGACGGGGCACCGCTGCTGCATGTCGTTCCAGCACGACTGGCAGTACACAGCCTCGCAGTCTGGCGTCCGACACACATAGGACTCGCGCGTCTCGGGCGCCTGGCACACGACGCAGCGCCGGCGCAGCCAGCGGTGCAGGAGCGGACATCTGCGTTGCAGGATGTCTACCAGTTGGTGGCGCTGTTGAAAGATGGGAGGGTGGTTAGTGGCAGTCCGGAAGCAAGAGGGAAAGGAAAGGATTGCAGGCTTGTTTGAAGTCCCAAGTACCCCCACATGTTGAAGGAGAGTAGGCAAAGAAGACCCCTGGAGGGCCCTATGGAAATGAGTCCTGAGAGCCATGGGACCAATCATGGGTCCACTCCATGATTGAACAGGGGAGGCTGCAGCCTCCAGGCTCTTTCCCTGGGGATAGCAGTAACTATCAATTGCAGTTGCAAATCATTTTATTTGGTTCTCAGGGTGAGACTGAGAAATAAGTAGGGCAGATAGACTATGACTACGGTTATCCCCACATTATAGATGAGAAAAGTGAATCTTAGAAAGTTGGTGTGACTTTCCTAAAATCAGATACTAAGTCAAATCTCTCCGACCTAGGTACCAAGATTCCAAACCATAAGCCTTGTTACCATTGCCCTCCGCCATCCCCCCATCCCCTCTCCTGACAATTGCAGGAATCCTTCACAGACCACCTTATCAGGTCATTCTGTGCACAAGAAACTCCAGAGGCCCCACTGCCTGTCAGACAAAAGCAGAACTCCTGGCCTTGGCCTTCAGAGCTTTCCATAATCGGTCCCTTTCTAGCTTCTGCTCCATTTCCCTGAGTACCACCTCTTTGTGCCACTTTCTTCTTGGCCTAGCCTCTGGCACTGGCATTCCTTTTGAACACTGAGTCTTTGCACATTTTGTTCCCTCAGTTTAGAATACATGTCCCTTCCACTTCCATCTGCCCATTCAAGTCCAGTTTACTTTAGGATCAGGTCAGAGAATCCCAGCGTGTTCATTTTTTTCATCAGACACTCTACTGTGTCATGGGAGTTAGGAGAGGTCTAGGTATTGGAGGAAAAAATAAAGCAAATACGGTCTTACTTTTATGAACTTTGTTGTTGTTAGGTGCTATCGAGTTGGGTCCAACTCATAGTGACCCTATGTACAACAGAATGAGACACTCCTTGACACTGTGTCATGCCCCGCACTATTGTCAGTGCTTTGCTGCTATTCATAGGATTTTCAGTGGCTGATTGTTTTAGGGATGGGCTGTCAGGTCCTTCTCCCAAACCTACAGCACTCAGTATTCCCAGGTGGTCTCCCATCCAAGGACTAACCAGGCCCAACCCTCCTTAGCATCCAAGATCTGATGAGATCCGACCCCAGGGTAGTTACGGCTGTAGACCATTTTTATAAACTTGTAGGGCTGATTAAATAAGAATGGCTGCCATTCATTGTTTATAATGTTGGGCCCTGTAATAAGAGACTGTAGGTAAATTAACCCAATTCAAAAAAATAATAACAAAAAAACCCATATGGACTGGGGGTATAGCTCAGCGGTGGGGCTCAGAGTATGTGCGAAGCCTTGAGTTCCATCCTCCCCGTGCTTGGAGGGGTGGTTGCTTGCCCAAGGGGCACACAATGACAGCAAACATATATCTATATATCTATATATCTATATCTATCTATAGATAGATAGATAGATAGATATCTTTATTCTCATACCAGCACTATGAGAATGAAACTCCTTTAACCCTTAAACAACCAGAAGGAGTGGTTAACACCATTTTACAGAAGGGAAAACCAAGGCCCAGCAGTTAAGTTGTTGTTGTTGTTAGGTGCCACGGAGTTGTTTCCAGCTCATAGTGACTTTCATAGGGTTTTCAATGTCTGATTGTTTTGGGATTGCCTCGGGAGTGGATTGTCATGTCCTTCTCCCATTTTTGTGGTGCTGGGAATCGAACCCGGGACCTCAGAGACTGCAGAGTGGCGCTCTAGCAACTGAGCGAAAGGTATTTAAATGACAGAGTTGTCATATCATTAGCGGAGGAGGTAAAATTCAAACCCAAGCCCTTTGGCACCTGTCCACCACTCTGATCTCTAATGAGAATACTGTAGATATCTGTCTGACCTCAGCATTCTTCAGAGGAAGAAACTGAGACCTAGGGAGGACCTTGGCCAAGGTCACATAGCTTAATGAGAGAGTGTACACTGGACCCTCATTCTCCTGCTCCCTGCTGTGCCATATACCACATGCACCTGTGGGAGGCCTTCCTGACGCCCAGGCCACCTACTCCTTTCCTCGTCTGAACTGCATTGAACTGATCTGCCACCCCTTCAGTAGGATCTTTGGCTTTCCTTCAACCAGACTGTATCAGACCTGATTTCTCTTTCTGCTGGTTTCCTGATGGGCACTGAGTCTCAGGCTGGGCTGCATCCAGGGGTTCAGAGGTGGACACAGCCCTGACCTCCAGGAGCTGAAGCAAGTGTCTGTCAGACTCACTCCGCTACAGTAGGCTTGGGACACTGGTGGGTGCTAGGTGCACTGAAGGAGACGTCTCTTTCCCCCAGGCCTCAGGACCAGCCAGGAGGTGGCCCAGGTCTGGCCTTACCCGAGCCCTCTGCTGGTGCGCCCGCCTCACGATAGCAGCCCTCCTCAATTTGGTGAAGGCCGCTCTCTTCCTCAATAGCTCATTGTAGAGGAAGAGGACTCGCTTCTTTTCTCTCTGGGGTGGAAAGAGGAGTTCAATGATAGTGAAGGTGCCAAGGGGGAAGGTGGGGTTGGGAGGGAGCGCACCTTGGGGAAGTAGAAGGCTGCAATGACCCTCCGGAGCCGATAGCCAAAAGCTTGGGCTAGGCAGAGACATATCAGCAGGCCAATTGGGCGAGTGGTGCTCCAGTAGGCCCCAGCGTCCAGGCACACAGGCTGGGGCAGGCAGGCTGGGGGCGGGGCAGGACCAACTGTCTGGTTAGGGCCAACCAAGGGACAAGGCAGCCTTGGGTGGAGTCCCCCACCCCATGGGAAATGCAAGGTAGGCCTCTGATGTGATTCCCATCTTCTCCTCCTGCCTGTCCCTCACCCTGCAGAGCTGCACTGTCAACCCTGCAGTCACAGGCCCATGAGGTTGTTTGCTGAATGAGGTACACATCATGGCAGAATGTCCTATGGGATGATGCTGCTCTAGAGGGCTGGGGCCCTCTGGCCCTGTGGCCCCAGTGCCCAGACTTCTCTGACCCAAGCTCACACCTGGAGAGTTCCCCGCTCTGATTTCTCTAACTCAAGTGTGCCAATGTCCATGTCTCCACCCTCAAGGCCCAGTCGCCCAACACTTTACTTTGGAATCTTTTGACCCTTGCCCCAGCCCTCAATTCCATAGATCCAAACCTTCAACACCACTCACGCATGTTGTTCGATTCTATTCCTGTGTCTGAAGAGGTGTTCAGGGCTCCAATCGTTTTCTGAAGAAGCCGGGCAAGCATGGAATCACCTTCGACCTTCACCTCCAGTTTATGACTGCCTGAGGTCAGAATGGGGTACAGGAGTCAGGCAAGGGGTGGACGAGTCAGGAGTTAAGGGGTGGGGCAAGATGGGGGCTAGAGGTGCTGGACAGGTCCAGGCTAGAAATGCTAGGGCTTCGCCCCATCCTGATGCCTCCGTGTTGTAAATGTGGAGTCACTGAGGCCCCATGACGGCTGTGTGTTTCAGGGTAATTTGACCTTGGGAGGTCCAGGGACGAGAGAGTCACAGAAAGGGAGCCCAATAAACAGAATTAGGCTTGGGTGGGGTGGCTGTGGGGGCTGCAGCCTGGCAGGCAGCTCACTGTGGAAAGAGTACTGCAGGAAGGAGTGCTGGCGGATGGTGTCGAAGACAGAGTACAGCGCCCAGTCCAGCCCGCACAGCACCAGCAGCAGCAGCAGGACCGGCAGTGTCTCCAGGAGCTCCCTAACCTGTGGGAGGCCCACACGGAGGGCTGCGTGCCTGCCCCAGCCAGGAGCACCCTACTGTGCCCTTCACCCTCCTTCCTCCAAGTTATGCCTGCTCCCCATGCCAGCCTTACCACGTTTTTCATTTCTGAGGCCTGAATGGTGGGCTTGCAGGGGAAGATGACGGCTTTCTTCTCTGCCTTGCGAAGTGGCAGCAGAGTACGTTTACCCTGGAAAAAAAAATGTTTACATAGCTAGGGGCGGTGGCACAGGCCTGTAATCCCAGCAACTCGGGAGGCGGAGACAGGAGGATCGAAGACTTGACGCCAGAGGCAGCTTGTGTAGCTTAACTCTGTCTCAAGATACAAAATAAAAAGGGGATAGGGATGCAGCTCAGTGGCAGAGCACTTGCTTAACATGTGTGAGGCCCTGGGCTTGATCCCTTAGTACTGAAAAAAAGTAAAACAACAACAACAACAACAACAACAAAATCTTCACATAGTTAGGAACACTCTGCCGCCCTTTCCCCTCTGCCTTCCTGGTGTGTGAAGCCCACACAGTGCAACAAGGCATCCTCAGGCAGGGCTGAACCCACTCACCAACTTCTTCCTGCGCTCATCAATCTGACAGAAGTAGGTGCTGACATAGACGTTGTCAAAGCGAATGTCCCAGTTATAGCTGTCCATGTAGGAGAAAGACCTTTGGGAGGATGGAGAGGGATGTCTCCATTTCCTGTTGCAAAGTCTCCTTGTCTGCCCTGATCACAGACTTCTGTGAGGCACAGTCCTTCACAGAGCATCCCTGTGACCCAGGTCTAGGATGGGCAATGGTGATGACGAGGGAAGTGGCTCTATCCTGCCTTCCGGTTGTGCAGTGGAATATGTCCACCTGCCCCACTTCTGAGACCTAACAGAGGTGAAGAGTGAGGTGGGGCTCAGAAGAGGCCATGGCCAGCCTCTGGGGAAGGGTGTGTGTGTGTGCCTGTGAGGTAGGGCAGGCATGTATCTTGCAGGATGAATGTCAAACAGAGGGACAGAGCGGGGAAACTCCCCAATGTTGCAGGAACTACCTAATGCTCTATGACTCCCATGTTTACCTCTTGAGTTCCTGCCTCCCAGCCTTGCCTGTGGCACATCTCCACGAGGTTACCTCAAGCAAAACTCATCCTAAGCCACCATCTCTCTTCTCGCTAACATATCTGTGCCCCTTGCTGGCTGCCCTTGAGCACAATAGTGCTGTTTGTGAATATGTGCCCTCATGCAGTTATAGTTATCCTCCATGTGTCTCCCAAAGTCCCACATAATTCTTGTGTCGTAAGGAAAAAAAATGTTAATTGTTGCAAATGTGTTGGGAACTGTAAAAGTATATTAAATTAGCTCTGTGAAATGTGAAACATAAGTTCCAATTCTATTGTTTCTGGGACCCTATAAAAATCCCCATCTTTGCCTGTAAGATACAAATAATTATAAATCTAAAGACAGACTGGGAGTGCCCCCTTGTGGAGAGACCTATTGCTATGGTACTTGAGCTTCCTGGGGTGGGGCCTGCCCTCCCACCACTGTCCCTTCAGTGAGTGACCTCACCAGGCTGATAGCCTGGAAGTGCTGTTTCACTCTGTGTCTCCTTTCCCTCCCCATGCTGAGTCTGAGACCTGCTGCACTTTTCCCCTTCTTGCCTCATCTCAGGCTGTCTTCCTGCCCTGCCCCACCCCATCCAGTCTCCCTAACCTCTAGCCCAATTTAGCCTCCTCGCTTCCAGCTTGCCCTAGTTCGTCTTGTAACTACGCCCAGCTCAGGACCTTCTGTCAGGGCTTTCCAGACTCTTTCGGTCACAATCACTTCGGCTCAGTACTCCACCCCAGCCTCTGCCCTCTATACCCTACAGATACCAAGATCCTTGTTCAATATAACACCCTTCCTTTCCTTGGCCGTGGAGCCCAGTTATGGCTGTCCCAGGGGCACCTCCTCAGCCCGCACCTGTCCCAATTAGCCAGTCCATAGTGTGGCCCTTGAGCCATTTGTCTTGTGGGTTTCTCTCTCATCACCTAGACTGTACCAGGAGCATCTCAAGGGCAGCAATATGGCTCAACCATATTTGTCCTCCCACAGGGTCCTGGGTCCACATGTAACCACTCACTTTTGGTTTCCCTAGACCCAGAAACAGGGGCAGACAGCAAGGGCCCCAGCCCCTGCCCATCTCAGACATTTGGGGGTGGAGATGGGAAATGGAGAGTCCAGTAGGGGCATAAGAGCAGAGGGAGGCCCAGGGAAGCCCAGCTGGAGGCCCAGCTGGGTAGAGCTGAGGACTTTGTTCTAAATGGAGGGAAAGTAGCTGCCAACGCAGTAGGCGGGAGAGAATGAAAGCAAAATTGGACGATAAAAATGGCACAAAATCAGAGCCAAGGGGAATATGAAGGGCAAGAAAAACTCAAAAGTCAAAGCTAAATGTAAAAAAAAAAAAAAAAAAAAAGGCAGTGTTGGGATGAAGGCTGGAAGGAGGCAGCTAAATGAAGACTGTTGCCCTTTTAAGATGGTGACAACATGGGTAATGTTTCTCCTTACAAAATGTTCACATCTTTTAACTTTATGCAAACAGCAAATCCAACTTAATAAAAACGCAAATTTCAGGGCAAAGAATATTCAGATTGGGAGTTGCAGGTAGCTTTTGCTCTTCCATCTTTATGGCCTCCCACACAGGGCAGAGAAAGGGTAGCCGGGTGGGGGTTCATGGCTCACGCATGGAGGACCAGCAGGAAGGTGCAGGACACCAGCATGTGCAGCAGCCCCAGGGCCCACTCCAGCCGGGCTTCCTGCCGTTGCACGTAGTCCCGCACCTCGGTGCTCACGTGCTCCCAGCTGGTGTTGAGGCCCAGCACCCCAGCCTGCTTCTCTTCCTGGGGAGAAAACACATGCACACAGCCTGCTGCAGCCTGGCCTGACCCAGAGCCCAGCTGTTTGTAACACCTCTTCCTGGCACTCCAGTTATTCCCCCAGATCCTCCCAGGACCTCCAGGAGTTGTCATTTTATTTGCTCATCATCCTCTGCGACTTACTTGGTCCTCTGCCCCTTTATCAGCTGATACCATCTCATCCCTGGATAATCATTTCATCCCCAAGTTAGGTACATGCATACCTTAGCCTGGGGATGATTTCCCCCCATGGGCCATTGCCTGACACCAACACCATTCCTGTCCTGTCTTCCTGCCTCACACCCAATCACTTCTTTCGTGGGTGTCTTTCTTGTCCTTCCCCCTGTCTTGTTCCCTAATGACTTCCTTCCCCACTCCCCAACCACCACCCACCCACTCACGCCCCTATCTCCTACCTTGATGTCAATATTGGCTGAAAATTCCCCGTCCAAGTCATGAATAGACTGGTTTAAGGAGTCATAGGTCTGCCCGAAGTTGCCTTCCACTGGGATGCGATTGCGACACCAAATTTCCATCGCTGGTGGACAGCGGGGCCAGGTCAGGACCTCCCTGTGTCAGCCTGCAGGCCTGGGCCTGGCTGGCCTACCTGCTGTCCTGGAAGTCTTTACCTGGCGTTTTTGTTCTTGGCTGCACTAATTCTTCCCTTTTCCACTGTCCTTGGATTCTTCTGCCCAGGAATGAGACCTGGTTGTTCACTTCTATTTTTCCACCTTTCCAGCCATAACAAATGCTAATAATGACAGCCAGCATCTTATAGAGCAGTACCTCTCTGTGCCAGCCTTGTTACCTACTTCATGTACATCATCCTGTTAAATCCTCAAAATGCCTATGGGCAGCTGGGGATGTAGATCAGGGGCAGAGCATTTGCCTATCATACCCAAGGTCATGGGTTCAATCCCCAGCACTGCAAGAAAAATAAAAACCCTAAAGGGATAAGTACTATTATTATGCCCACCTGACTGATGAAGAGACAATGCTTAGAGCTCAGTTGTAACTCATGGCAGTCACAGAATAGTCAGTAGATGGGTGGGCTCAGAGGTTGCTGTGCCCAGACTTCACACCTCACCTATTTTCCTGCCTCACACCTGTCATGGTCCTCAAGCACTCAGCCCCCAGCCTTGGTGCTCCCCACACCACCACCACTGTGCTGACCCTTGGCAATGTTACAGAAGAACTTGAACTTCATTGGCAGACAGAGCAGGTGGTTGAGGAGTGGGACCTGGATGCGTTGCATGCACTGTTCATGTTTTCTGTGAAACCAGCGATGGCAGCTGAGTATGGCCTGGTTCACCACATCTGTGGGAAATAGCAAGGGGTCCCCACGCCCTGACTTGGAGCCTGGCTTCACAGCCTGCCCCACTCTGCCCACCCAGAGATGCCCCTCACAGGAGCAGCGCAGCTTGGTCTTCAGCTCATACATCTTCTGAGTCGACAGGTGCAGTCTGACATGGGGGCCTCCACGGGTGTCTTCATCATGGGCCATTTTCTCAGAGTATTTGGAGTCTTCAGATGCAAAGCCAGCCTCACTATTCACCTGAGCATCCAGGTCTTCAAAGAAGGAGGAGATGTTCCGAGTCTCCGCTTTCAATGATTCTTTGCTGCCCTGGGGTTGGAGGGGGTCTGGGGGTTTAGAGCATCTGCCACCCCCAGGCCTGTTCTCTGCCCATGCCAATCTTTGGGCTCTTACCCCAGGCCCACAGGGAGCTGGGCCTGAGACACAGGCTTTCCACTCAAGTTCCCGACTGCTCACAGGCCTCACCTTTCCCCAGCGGCTCTGCTTTCCTCCCAGGCCCCCAGCTTTTCCCTCCCAGATCCTTCCTGGTCAGTGCTTCCCCAGAGCCTTGGACTTCACTCCTCAGCACCAGGGTCTCAGATCATTATGCCATCTAAACGCCCCTCTCTCCCAAACCCCTCAGCCCCCATCTCATCAAATCTCTCCCTCTCCAATACTCCCAGGTCCCTGATCTCTAGCCCTCTACTACCCAATTCTCTAATCCCTGAGATTCAAAAGCCCAGGTCTCCAATCTCCTAACATTCTAGTTCAGCTGCCCAGTGTACCACCCATTCAGGTATTTGGAAATGTATGTGGGGCATATAGGTCCCAATGACCAGGGAAGATTTTGTGGCATTTCGTGCTCAAGGATCAGGGTATATTCTGCAATTTTGGGGGACAATTCTGTAAAACTGCCAGGGGTATCTCCGCGCAAGACTGTAAATCCAGAGTCACAGCTCCCAGATCAAGTCAACTTGGCTCCAGGGAGAGAGACTCAAAGGCCCTGCCCGTATAGGGTCCTGACCAGCAGGTCCTTGAACACTGCCCGCAAGGGGGCTGTGGAGGTGTGCCAGGCC
This sequence comes from Pedetes capensis, assembly GCA_007922755.1. Classification (NCBI taxonomy): domain Eukaryota; kingdom Metazoa; phylum Chordata; class Mammalia; order Rodentia; family Pedetidae; genus Pedetes; species Pedetes capensis. The sequence continues at coordinate 109,955 of VMDO01004753.1, forward strand.
GCGCGGGTGTTGTTGATCTGCAGCTCCACGGTGCATCCAAGAGATGCTATCACTTCGTTGAGATTGTGCCGTAGATTGGCCACTGGCCCTGGAGGAAGATGCCTGGTGGTCACCTCCTTGGAAGGTCCGTATCTTTTCAAGCCCACCCCTCTCTCCTTCTCTGAATGCAAGGCACCTTCTAGGCCACCTTCTAGAACTGTGCACTGATGGGACTGAGTAAGATGGTAAGACATCTCTGTTCAACCCTTGACTTTTTCACCTGTATAAATGAAGGAGTCCCAGAGATGGGGAAGCGCTCTCTTTGGGACATACAAAAAATTGGAGCAGGTAGGACTAGCCCCTCCACCCCCACTTTTCTTCCTTCATCAGTCCTGGCCCCCCTTGGATGGATGATCCACTCAGGTTACTACTTCAATGTCATTAGCTGGCACTCAGGGACACCTGCTCACCTGTGTAGATGGCAGCCAAAGCGTATCCCAAAACAAAGAGCCTGCCCTCTTTGCCAAGCATCTTGGGAACCAGCAGGAGGCTGGCACAGCGGATGTGTGGGGAGGTCCCCCAGCCTATGGCCCCTAAGCCTGTCAGGAGAGCCCAGGAGGTGGTGAGAAAGGTGTCCTGCCCACCACGTTTACCACAGCCTCTATCTGCTCCCATCCCTTCTGAATCCACTGCCATCCTGCCTATATCCCTATTTACCCCGACTCTGCCAGACCTTCTAGGTCACACTCTTCATTCATTCATTCAACAGCATTTACAGAATTCAGCTGTGTTCCAGTCTCTGGAAGGGCATGGAGAGATGGCTAGCGACAGACAGGTCACGGTCAGTGATTGACTCCTGTGGGTTTGAATGTGTGTGTTCCTGTTAGGGAACAGAGCCAACACTTCTCAGATCCAGGCTCGATTCACACTTACCATAAATGATGAGGGAGCAGAGCAGGTAAGAGAAAAATTCTGGAAACAGGCACTGTTGCTCAGAGTGGTCAGAAGAGAGGTCAGAATCCACCTTGAACTGCCCAGTGCTCAGACGCCTGCAGCACTCACGCCTCTGCCTCTCCCTCACATGAGCCCTTAATCATGTCCTGCTGGTGTTTTTCAGCAGTTTCACATGTGTCTCCCTGTGGTCTCTGCATAGAGACAGCAAGCTCCTCGAAGCTCATAATCCAGAGAGACAGACGAGTAAACAGATGACTACCCCGCGATGTGCTCAGTGTACCAGGGAGGTGCTTATGGAGGGAGAACTGCAGGAGCCAGGGAGGGCGTGGGTATTTCTGCAGGGAGGGGTGGGGCTGGGAAGGCTGGACAAGATGATGTGTCAGTTGGGCCTGGGAGATGAGTAAGTGTTGTCAGGAGGCACAGATGGCACTCCAGGCCAAAGGAACAGTATGAACTGGTCAGGGAAATGAGAAGATTCCTGTATGGGATGGAGTGCTTGCCCAGTGATTGCCAAAGCAAATCTTAATTCCTTAACATTTCTCTCCATTTCTATTGTACTCCTAGAGTCCTCATCATCTCTTACAGGACTAGAGTCTTTTGTTGTTTTTGTGGTGCAAGGGGTTGAACCCAGGGCCTTGCACATGCTTGGCAAGTACTCTACCATTGAACTACACCTCTATCCCCTGGACTAGAACCTTCTAACTAGTCTTCCTACTTCCTCTCTTGCTCCCTTACACTTCAGCTTTCACAAGGCAGTAAGAGAAATGCTGTAAAAGCATAAATCAGATCATGACGCTTCCCTGCCTCAAACCATTCAATACCTTTCCACTACACTTGGTGGATAAAATCCAAACCCCTGTGACATGCTCTACAGACCCTGGTGATCTGGCCCCTGTCCACCTTCTGAGGTGATCCCATGATCCTCAGCCCTTCGCCCACCAGATCCACCCACAGGGACCTGGCTGTGCTCCTTGAACACGCCACGCTCCTTCCTCCTCTCAGGTCTTTGCTCTCACTGCTGCCCTGCCTAGAGCACTCCTCCCCTGCCCTTCAAGTGGCTGGCTTCACCTAGTCATACATGTTTGTGGCAAACCCTGTTGGATGCCACCCAGCAGTTTCTTTCTTTCTTTCTTTCTTTCTTTCTTTTTTTTTTTTTTTTTTTTTTTTGGCCTTTTCTGTTGCTAACACAACTTGGGTTTTGTTCAAGGGCAATGGCCTGGTCCTGCCCTGTCCCCTGAGGGGTTAAGTCTGGATCTGTCTAAACCAATCACGGTATTACAGGACATTGAAAGAGATTTGTTCTGTGGTCTTAGCCTTCTGGCCAAAGACTCCAGCAGTGACAATAGTTGACAAACAGTTGCCTTATGTTCTAAAGAGAGCCCCATGGCTTTAAGATATCTTCTTTATGCCTACCAAAAGGGCAAAACAAAGCTGGGCCAGGTGGCAGGTATCTGTAATCCCAGCCACTGTAATCCCAGCCACTCCGGAGGCAGAGGCAGGAGGATCTCAACTTCAAGGGTTGTCTGGCTACAGAGTAAGTTCTAGGCCAGCCTGGGCAACTTAGTGAGACCCTGTGTTAAATAAAAAATAATAAATAATAAAAAGTGGAGGCAGGCATCGTGGTGCTCACCTGTAATCCCAGCATTTGGGAGAATGAAGCTGAGTTTCATAAATTTAAGGTGAGCCTGGGCTAAATAGAGAGATCCTTTCTCAAAAAGCCCCCAGCGTGCCTGGCGCGGTGGCGCATGCCTATAATTCCAGCGGCTGGGGAGGAGGAGGTGGTAGGATCACAAGTTCGAGACCAGAGGCAGACTGCGTAAATTAGTGAGACCCTGTCCCAAAAAGTAAAAAAAAAAAAAAAAAAAAAAGCCCCCTGCCACATCCCCCCCAAAATCTGGGGATATAGCTCAGTGTTAGAGTGCTTGCTTAGCACACATGAGGGCCTGGGTTCAATCTCCAGTGAGTGCTTTAAAAAAAAAAAGTAAAGCTAGTTTCTTACTCCTCTACCCACCCAGTTATAAAGATACCAGAGGCTGGGGATTGTATAAAGAGACCAGGAAGCCTGGCATGCTAGTGCATGCCTGTAATCCCAGCAATATGGAAAGCAGAAACAGGAGGATCACAGATTTGAGGCTAGAGGCAGCCTGTGTAACTTAGTGAGAAAAATGGGCTGGGTTGCAGCCCAGTGGCAGAGCACTTGCAAAGTATGTGTGAGGCTCTGGGTTCAACCTCCAAGAACTGAAAAGAAAAAACAGAGACCAACTGCTGGAAGATGCATCTCACTGATAGAGCACTAGCCTAGTATGCTTGGGGCCCTATGTTGGATCATTATCACTGCAAATAAATAAATACATGTACAAACACACAGAAAGAGACCCCAAATGTGAATTTTCTGTAAGTGGAGGGAAGCAGTTGGGGTAGGCAGGCACAGGAGGAGAGTCTGCGGAGAGGAAGAGTGGCACATGTCAAGTGAGAGATGCCAGGAGTCCAAGACCCTCCAGGGACTGTGTGGCAGGAAGGGGATCCTACCTCTCCCTCCCAGCTGGACTCTCATTGAGCCTCTCTGGGCCACTCCAAGTCTTCCACCTGGGCACAGAGAGGGGAGCTGATGGAAAGGCACTCAGCAGGGCCTCTCTCACAGGATCGGGCATGGAAACCTGCTTCTCCTGTCAGTGGGGAGGACAGCCGCAAGGTGTCTTGCTTCGGCAGTTTGGCAAGCAAGGGAGTGTGCCCTTCCTCAGGCATGAGTGGACACTTTGGAAGGCAGCAGGCCATCTGTGAGGGCAGCCTGCTGGGGGAAAGATCCCAAAGGAAGAGGCTGTGGTGGCAGGTAGGAGTTAAGGGGCCTCCCTTCAAAGTCAGCCAAATAGAACTGTCCTCTTCAGGAAACTCAGCACTACCGAGGTCCCCATGGAGCCTCCAAAGAGACCTTAAGTGAGCTCCGTCAGAAGGCCAGGGTGCGAGTGCCTGACACGCAGAGGGCTCAGGCAGTATGGAATTATAATAGCATTGGTGACTTAACACCTTTGTCCCTTTTCCTCTAATTCTTCCAATCCCCTTTCTGACATCAGAAGAACCAGAAAGGGAAGGAAGTGGAGAAAAAACTAAAAGCAAGCCAAGCCTCCTTCTCCAAGGCAGGACCCCATGCCAAGGGGTACGCCTGAACCTGGGCTGGGACAGGGGCAGAGAAGAGCAAAGATGCTTGAGAATGGTGGGAAGTTGAAATCCTGATGTAGAGCAGATTGGGCTGCTTAACCCCTAGAAACAATTTGTAATTACTGAAGTGGGACTGTGTCTTCTTAAGGGTCTCCGTGAAAGGTCATCAGTGGGAGAATGTGTGTGAACATAGTGGTCAGAGAAAAAATAATATGAAGAGGAGCCAGACATGGTGGAACTTGCCTGTAATAATAGCATTTAGGAGGCTGAGGTAGGAATATTGCAAGTTCAAGGCCAGCCTGTGATCTTGGCCTTCTGGCCAAAGACTCCAGTTCATTCATTCCATAAAGTAGTGATGCTGCTATCTGTTCCCCTTGCCTGGGATAGGTTCAGGGAAGGGCATGTGTTGCTGTACTGACCAAAGAGATGTGAGGAGGCCTGTGGAGAGATTATAGGAAAGTTTTTCTGGTTCCTAAAAAGGAGCCTGAGAAAAGGATGATCCATTCCTTTCTTTTCTGGTCTTTGACATTGGCACAGGGAAGATGAGACTCCTGGAGTTGCTGCAGCTACTTTGTGACCTGGAGAAAAGTGGTTGACAGACTGAAGATGGCTGAGAGAAAAGATAGGATGCTGGGGCTTTGATGAGATTACTAAACTATTGAATTATTTAAGCTCCAAAACTACCCTGCCTTGAAGCTTTTTGTTATGTGAGATAATAAACTTTCTGTAAGGTTAAGCCATTTTTAGGTAGGTTTCTGGTTTTGCAGCCCCAAACCTCCAGATACAAAGGTTTCCATTCAAATGTCACTTTCTCTGAGAAGCCTTCCCTAATTGCTCAAGCTATGGCAACTCCCCAGTCCCTTTTCTCACATCCTCTGCTTTCCATTTGTCACTTGTCACCATCAGAAATGCCCTTGTTTACTTGTTATTGTCTCTCTTGAGTGTACATTCCAAAAAAGCTGGTGCTTGTTAAATTTTCACTGCTGAATCCTCAGCAGGTCTAAGTGTTGAATGAATGAATGAACCGAATTTCTCAGGAGGAGCAGGAAATAAGCTAGAGAGGTCAGGAGAGAGTATGTTGTTCGGACAATGGCGGTGGGCAATAGTAAATCCCTCATTAGACTGGGGACTTGTTGAGGGCAAGGACTGTGTCGTCTTACGTTGGGAGGCTTCTCTCTTTCAGACCTCCCCTAAAGCCTAAGGGGAGGCTGAAGCCATAAAGGTGCTTGAGTATAGGAAGAGCAAGCTCCAGCCCCCTCCTGGGCACTCAGGACTGGGCCATGTTCCCCAGGTCTCAAGTGCCCGGCCTCTGTCCAGCACTAACCCACCAAGCCGTACAATGCCACCATCTTCTGTTCTTCGTAGATGTTCATGGGGTTCACCAGCATCTGGAAGAAACCTAAAGGCATGGAGGGAAGCCAAAGGTCAGCGACGGCTTCCAGCCCCTGGCCACCCCTGCCATTTTTCTTGGACACTCGCCTATGGCCAAGAGTGCCCCGGTGCCTGCCCCCAGCAGGAAAGCAGTGGCAGGGAACTCGCCAGGCTGGCGCCATAGGAATCGGCTCCAGGAGTCTGGCAGCACCCATCTCAGGAAGCTCTGAATGGCTGAGAGTGGGACGGTTCAGCTCACAGGCCCCTCTTCAGGCTGGCCTGGGGCTCGCTAGGGATAGGAACTTGCAGGCCAACAGAGGCTGAGGGAAACTGGAGGGTGTGGCAGGAACTTGGGGGATCCCCGAGGAGGATAAGGATCCTGAAGTAGTGGGGTGGGAGTGAGGGGGGGAAGAGGAAAGGGTTGGGCTGGAGGGAGGCACTGGGTGAAAGGAGTGAAGGCTGGGGGTGGGTGACCCAAGATGGCAGGAAGAGGAGGAATCGTGAGAGGAGAGTTGGGTTGAGAGGAGGTTGGGGGCTGCTGGGAAGCGACTGAGTCTCTGGGGACCGCCTCACTGGTGTGGGGTGATTTCCTTCTTTGCCCTCTTGCTCCGTTCTGTTGATGTCTAAGGTCCATAAGTCTGTTCTGGCCCCAGAAGTCTCCTCCAGGATTTCCTGGATGTGAGGTTCTGGTGAGAAGAGGAAGGGGCTGCCTGGCTCCTCTGCCTCCCTCGCAGTGCTTAGCTGAGATGCAGGGAAGCTGAGAGACCCGCTGTCCCCTCGACACCCCTCGGAACTGGGTAAGGGATTCTGACACACGCAATACAGCCTTCCGGAACCTTAGAACAGGGCAAGGAATTGCAGGACCATAGAACACAGGGTATCTCCTGTAGACAAGCAGTCATTTGGTCCCAGCAGCCACGTCCAAATCACAGAGGCCATGTGGCCCTTGGGGGTGGAGAAGCCCAGCATGGCCAGGGCCGTGGTCCGCAGTGTGGGCGGCTTTACCCTGGGCTTGGCCCTGGCTACAGCCTATGGTCTTCTGGAACTCCTGGTGGAGGGGCACAGCCCCTGGGGCTGCCTGGTGGGCACGCTCACTCTGGCTGCCTTCCTCAGCCTGGGCATGGGTTTTTCCCGCCAGGTCCGAACCACTGTCTTCCTGATGCTGCCCCAGGCCTTCACCAGTGAGACTTGTACTCTGGGGAGGGGCAGGGCAGGGTTCGGGGGAGCCTGAAGGCTCAGGTAAGGGACTTGTGGTGACTTCAGACCTGGGGTCCTGGCCCTGATGGAGCTGTCCCCCACAGGGCAGGGCCAGATGCTGCTGTTGGTGGCTGCCTTTGGGTTGGTGCTACAAGGACCTTGTGCCAATACCCTGCGCAACTTCAGCAGGGCCAGTGAGGCTGTGGCCTGTGGGGCAGAGCTGGCCTTGAACCAGACTGCTGAAGTGCTGGAGAGGGCCAGGCAGCCGCTTGTCAGTAAGCATTCTATGTCTCCCACTGCCCCCAGGTCCTACTCATCCTTTTGCCTTATTCCTCTCTGTTGGGACTGTGTCTTAACCTCAAAGCGCCTGGGTCTGGAAAGGGACTTCTAGGCCCAGCTAAAGCCCCTCATCCCTGCATCCAGGCTTCCCACCTCCTGGGTGGCAGCCCCCTTTCCATTCCCTACCCCAGGGGCAAGGATGAAAACCAGCTCCTAGAGGTGGAGGCCCCACAGTGACGCTATCCCGTGTCCCTCAGGTGCCCTGAGCAAGATTAAAGCTATTGCCCAGAGGGCCAAAGTAGTGGCTGACCGGGTCCGCAAGTTCTTCCGGTCAGTCATGGATGGTGTGAAGCACGTAGGTGAGCACCTTAGCACGTCTGCTCTGCGAAGTCCAAATGCAGCCAACCTCCTCACCCTGCTCCTGTCGAGGCCACTGGGGCCCCTTCTGCGTGCTGACCAGTGTCCACGGGACACAGTGCAGCTGGCCCCTGATCCCAGGCCCCTCCAGCACTAAGTGCCGCTTGGTGTATCCCAAGTCCTTAAGAGGGGCTGGGGGACTCCTGCCCTGAGTACCAGCCCCACTGTTGTCCCCAGCCAGGGCCCTACGGAATGTGTGGTATTGGCTCCTGCACATTGGCGATGTGTGCAACTCGGAGCTGGGCAACCCCTACACGAAGTGCGAGCGGGTTTTTGATGATGCCAAGGACAGCTGCATGAAAGTCATCCCGCAAGCCTACCACCTGTGCTACACGCTCATGCCCTTCAAACTGGTGCTCTGTGGACTCGCCAGCTGTGAGGAAGCCAGGGCCCCCAGACAGGGAGAAGTGGGCGGAGGGTGGAGGCACTGGAGTGAGAATACTGGGTCAGTCAGGATGGCAGGCCTGAGGGGATGGGGACTGTGCAACAAGTAGGGAACGCCTAAGGATGCTGGGCTCAGTGTGTGTGGGGGCAATGCAGAGGAATGAATGTGGGGACAGGGGTGACAGAGAGAGGCCAAAGGGTTTTAGCAACTGTGGAGACCAATAAGAAAAGCAGACTGTCGGCGCTGGGTGTGGTGGTGCACACGTGCAATCCCAGCGACTCATGAGACAGAGGCAGGAGGGTTGTAGGTTCAGGGCCACAGGCAGCCTGTGGGACTTAGCCAGAGCCCCTCAATATAAAACATTTAAAAATGGGCTGGTTGTGTGGCTCATTGGCAGAGCACTTGCAAGGTATGCACAAGGCCCTGGGTTCAACCCCCAGGACCCAAATAAATGAATAAATAAAATAAAATCCAGAAGGCCCTGTGAAAAGAGGGTCTCTGGAGGGGGAGGACAGACCATTTCTCTGCCCCTCCTCCTGACACTCAGTTCCACCACCCCTCAGTGGTCCAGGTGTTCTGCATCATCCCTAAGTACGTCCAGCCCTTCTTGCGCAAGACCATTGGCACTCGTGAGTGACCCCCTCCCATGCCCCACTGTGTGACACTCTCCTCATCCTGTCTGGCCACCACGAGCCCATAGTCTGCCTATCCCTACAGCAGAATAAAAGAGCAGGAAAGGATCTCTAGAGGTTACAGAGGTCAATGTCCATGCTGTGCAGATTAGGAAATTGAGGCCCAGTGAAGCTAGGGTGCCTAACCTAAGCCAGACTTTAGAGCCGGAGCTGGGAACAGGCCCAGGGCCTCCCATCCCCAAGTGCAGATCATGGAGCTCACTTGTTCTAAAACGTGTACCACGGGCCAGACATAGAGCTAAGTGCTGGGCACTTGGAGGTCATGGCACAGATATGTGGAGGCTTTGTCCCTTCCCAGTCCACTGTGGGTACAAGCCCTGGGGCTTGTGGCTGGTCTGTGAGCTATGCCACCTCAGGGCTGGGACAACCCCCACCCCCATGCAGCTGTGCACTCCTTGAATGTCCCTACTCACATCTCCCATGGACCTGCTGGCCCCAGCTGTGATGAAATTAATTGACCGGGTACGTCAGGAGTTTGAGTTCAACATGACAGCCACCCACTACTTCTCTGTGGATCTCAATTCCTCTCGGAGCCTGTCGCAGGTCGCTCTGGACCTCCACGAGGCTGTCAGCATGAAGCTCTACCGTGCCCGAGAAATCTTGGCTCTGATGGGCTACACCATGCCTCTGCTACTGACATTTCTCTACCTCCAGTGAGGGGCCTTTGGGGCTGGCAGGGGACAGCCAGGTTGTGGGATTGGGTCACCCATAGCATCCGGGAGGCTGGAGGGGTGGGACAGACGGAGGTGCCCAGTGGGCCTGGTCAGGGATGCCAAGGAGCCTCATGTGTGTCCCACCCCTCTAGAGCCCTGTTTTATCGGTACTGTTACCTAAACTGGGACAATTTCGATAACATCTACATCACTAGTCGCTTCCTGCACATGGAGGCTGTCCGCTCCTTGGCAGGATTGCCCACAGTGCTGCCGCTCAGCGCTCATGAGGCCACACGCTACATCCAGCCAGGTGAGGGCCCTGTGGCTGTCGAGGATGGGCTCACAGGGACACCAGGGCCTTCCCACCCCTCCTACCCCCACTTCAACGCAGCCAGCCTGAGCCCTGCCTGGACCTGAGACTTGGATGCAGGGCCCGAGGGAGAAGAGAGACCCAGAGCTTAGGGAAACTTCAGCTGAAGGGAGACATAGCCCTGTCCTTGGGGAGCCCTCTGTCTGTAAGAAGAAAGTCAACACCTTTGGAGGATGCAGACAGAGAGAGAAAGAGCAGCTGGTGGCAAGGGGTCAGTGTCAGGACAGCTGCAAGGTCCAGTAGAGTGGTCATGGGCAAGGGACATGAAGGTGGGAAGGCTTTCTGGAGTGAGGGCAGGGGATGTACTAGTCCAGAGAGGACTGTCTGGGAGGTGGGGTTCACCTGAGGGAGGAGGGGTGCCCAGAGGGAGGGTTCCTGAAGCCTTGATGGGCCACTGAGCCCAGATGGAGCTACAGACCTGCACCTCTAGCCACAGAGCCCCTGTCCCTAAAGACTGTTTCCCATCCTTGACCATGGCCCTCACAGCCTCTTTCCTTTCCATCTTCCAGATAACCAAATGAGCCCAGGCTCACTAGGAGCAGGAGCACTCCCCCAAGCTGGGGTCTGGTGGGTAGGAGAACTGGGGAATGTCCTTCTAACCCCCCGCCCCCTCAGGTTCCATCTTCCTGTCCCGATGGGAGCAGATTTTTTACACACTGGAGATCTTCAGCCTTATGCGACAGCTCCTCCTTGTGCTGCTCCTGGTCTTCCTGGACTATGCTGTTTTCTGGGTGCTCGACCTGGCCCGGTACCATCTGCAAGGGGAGATTGTGGCGCGCAGTGAGTGCACGCACCTCCTCGCTGCTTGCCTGCTTGTCCATCCTCCCCTTCACCCCAGATCTTTTCCTCTTTCCCACCTTCTGTACCTGGATGTTCCTATGTCACTGGCACTCACCCTCTTCCAGCTTTCACCTCTGCCTGGAAACATCTGTATCCAGGTCCAGGTCACAACATCACAGAGTAGCTAAAGACACAAGCTCTAGGTCAAACTGGATTGGGTTCAAATCTTAGCCCTGTCCTTTATCAGGTGGTGACTTTAAATGAGATGCTTACCCTCTCAGAGCTTTAGTTTGTTCATCTGAGCAACGGAGTAACAATGGTCACTCTCTGGGTCAGTGTAAGGAGTACATGAGACTACATGTGTAGAGCACCAGGTAGACCATTGATTAAGACTGTGCCATAAGCCAAGGAATACAGTATAATTAATCTGAATCTATACCAGAAGCCAAACAGAAAAAGTAGAAAGAAAGAAAAGAAAGAAAGAAAGGAAGGAAGGAAGGAAGGAAGGAAGGAAGGAAGGAAAAGAGAAAGGGAGGAAGAAATAGCTGGGCGTGGTGGCGCACGTCTGTAATCCCAGTGGCTTCGGAGGCGGAGACAGGAGGATTGCAAGTTCGAGACTAGAGGAAGTCTATGTAACTTAGTGAGACCCTGTCTCAGGAAGTAAGCAAGAAAAATAAAAGGGCTGGGGGTGCAGCTCAGTGGTCCAGCACTTGCAAAGCATGCAGGTGTGACCAGTACCACAAAAAAAAAAAAAAAAAAAAAAAAAAAAAAAAAAAAAAAAAA
>VMDO01004754.1:0-120776 GCA_007922755.1 Pedetes capensis
ACAATGGAGGTAGAAAATCTACAAATACTAAATCTTGTGGGTAGACGTTAGATGAAGAACATATTTACATAGATTCAAGACATTTCCACATTTCACTTAGTAATTTCCATGGGTAAAACAAAACAATTGCCATGGGTAAAACCCATGTGAATACAGTAGTGAACCCTGACAAACATATCCTTAACAGAGAGATCAAAGTTAACATCACCATATCATGAGAAACCAGTATTATGTGCCTCCTGACGTGGTGCTCTGGGAAGGCCCAACCACACGTTTGTAGTGTTTCTATCACTGGATCTAATCTTGAGAAAACATCAGTCACATCCAACTTGAGAGACATCCTACAAAATAACCGGCCTATTCTCTGAAAAAAAATGTTAAGGTCAGAAAAAGAAAGGAAATGCTGATGAACTGTTCTAGTTTAAAGGAGATTAGAGTTATATGACAACCATTTGCAATACATGATCCTGAATCAAATCTTAGATTAGGAAGAACAAAATAGCTCTATAAGGCATTAGCACAATTGTGAGATTAGAATTTTGAGTATGGTTTAGCTAATAGTATTGCATCTATCAGTGTTAATCTTCCAAATTTGGATATTGTGTGGTAATGTAAGAGAATGTTCATATTCTTAGAAAACATACACCAAAATATTTGGTAAAAGGGCATGATGTCACTAACTTACTTTCAGATGTTTCCAAAAAACATCTGAAAAGTGAGTGAGAAAGGGAAAGAGTGAGAAAGAATGATAAGGTAAATGAGGCAAAATGTAAACAATTGTTGAGTACATATAGACGGTATATTCTTGCAACTTTTCTGTAACTCTGAAATTATATCAAGATAAAACATTTTTAGTAGACAATCTTCTTAGTATAGATACTATGGTAAGCTTTACTAATCATATGCTTTTTTAAGGTGGATGAAGTTATACTTTCTATAGCTGAGAAAGCTCTGATAAGCTGCAACAGGGAGAAGGCTTTAGGGCACTGATTGTCTAGGACAAAGAAGGATCATTTTTTAAAAATGGAGAGAACATAAATAAGATGCTAGGTGAGGCCAGGCTTCCCTTTGATGCTTCTCTGTTTTTCCAGGGTTAATCATTCACCTCCTCCATCTCTGCTACCCAAAGCAGATTGCATCCCTCTGAGAAAGAACATGGATCATATCTACGTATGTTGTTTTGAGCCAGATGACTCCTATTTCTGCCCAATGGTTATGCGTCTTCCCCCACTCATCCTTCGTATTTAACTATGCCTATGTACCAACAGCCTCCCATTTGACATTGTTAACTCAAATAAGGCAAGGACATGACTGCTTAAAAGATTTACCTTTACAGTACTAACAGTATATTGGTGGGGCCACTACGATATTTCTAATGATCTAGCCACACTTTAATTATAACTAATTCTATTCTTATTTTGTTAATGAACAGAAACATTCCTGGAGTAAGTACTTGTTCATAGTTGAGTATTTTATCATGTCTGAAATGGAGACTATAGGTGAGGCAGCTCCAAGGACTTCCAAATAAAACTGTCTTCTCAGAATCAAATTCCTTCAATGAGAGAGACATAACACATGGCCCCAGGACTCTGCAGGTAAATCCTGGGGTAGTAAGCTATAAGTGAGAAATTTCTTGAAAGGTTTCAGCTTTATAGTAAACATTTATGCAAAATTTGCATTTTACTCCATATGCAATCTGTGTTTATGTTAATATCAAAATATTTATTTTTTTCTTAAATCTTCAAGTGAAATTGTCCTCCTAGATGGGTGATAATTATTCTTTGGTTGCTGAGAACCTTAGCTTTGTGTATCCTAGCTTGAGAATAGCTCACAAATAGCAAAGATAGTAATAGTCAACTTAAAGAATAGCTCTGAGAATTACAAGAGTTGTTATTAACCAGATTTTCTTAATTAACTGAACAAACCAAAGAATTTACACTTACTGAGCACTTTTCTGTGTGCCAGGCACAGGGTTCTGGTTTAATGAACTCATTCAATCACCATGACAACCCTACATAATAGATTCTATTGTTCTTCCCATTTTATAGATTAGGAAACTGAGACCTAAATTGGTTACTACCATGCTGCTGGATCCAGGCTCCTAGCTCCAGAGCCTGCATTAAGCCACTACCCTTCTGTGCCACTATTCAATGCCTAGGATCACATGTACAGCCTGAGGACAGAATCTCACCCTTGGCAGCTCCAAACCTGATTCAGCAGCCTAGAGAGAGTGAATCTGTCTCTTTCAGGCAACCTGTTATGAACTCAGTATATTCAAGAAGGGGATTTATTAATGTGCTTTTGGAAATCCATCAGATGGATGGGAATTCTCCCTCAGCAGCATACTCCCTTCCTCCTTTTTTTTTTTTTTTTTTTTTTTTGTGTGTGTGTGTGTGTGTGTGTGTGTGTGTGGTACTGGGGGCTGAATCAAGGGCATCACACAGAGTTTGCAAATGCTTTGTCACTCAACTGCATTTCTAGTCCATTTTTTATTTTTTAAATTGAGACAGGGTATTCCTAAGTTATGCAGGTTGCATCTGGCCTCGAACCTCAAATCCTCTTGCCTTCACCTCTCAAATCGAGTCGCTGGGATAACATGCATGCATCTCTCTGCCCAGCATGCATATTTCCTTCCTGTAGGCAGCCCTCCACCTGAAGCCAAACCACAGCCAAAGGAAAATACGGACTCCAAACAAAGGGAGATGATAAGTCCACGGCTGCATAGCATTGGGCCAAGATTGTATGATATTCACACATCCTTTGGAATAAGAAATGTGTTTCACCAAAAATAATTCTCAAGTCCCTTTATCAGGTTGTCTCTTTTATAGAGAAGGATGCTAGAAATGATGGCACAGGTTTTTTCCCCAGTAAAACCAGGACTGATTTTGAGAATACCAGAATTGACTTGCTGCAATTCACCCAGAGTTCATGTCTGCAACGAGTACCTGTGCACATTAAGGCACACTCAATCTGCATCTTTGATACTTGCTTTATACTGAGATGCTAAATAAAATATTACAGCATTTGAAAATCAGTTCCATTTCAATTTATGCAGCCTTCCACAGTCCCTGAATAAATCATACCTTTTCTTGTCCTCAAGCTTTAGTTCATCCTGTTCCTTCTTTCTAGATTGCTATTCCCTTCATCTTGTTATCACAGGTCTCTTCATCCCTTAATATTTAGCTCAGATATCACCTTTGCAATGTAAGTCATTTCCCATTCCTACCTCCCCACATGTGCACACACACACATGCACACAACACACACACAAAGAAGTTATAGTGCTTATTTTATTATTTCATATTTTATTTTCTCATTTACATCCACATTCCAAATCCTATCACTCCAGCTCAAGACTCCCAAGCTAATCTGTCTTGGCCATGCGTGTACAGAATTCTAAGAGGGGCAGATTTTTCCTTACTTGGTTTTACAACCAACGCCCATGGAAACAGCAGTCAAAAAAACAAAAGACATGTTGCATCAGGAAAAGCTGTTGCAAGAGACCTCTTTAAAGTGTTGAAAAGTAAAGATGTCACATTGAAGATAAATGTGCACCTGACTCATACCATGATATTTTCAGTCACATTGTACGATTGTCAAAGCTGGACATTGAATAAGGGAAACAGGAAAAGAATTGATGCTTTCGAATTATGGTGCTGGAGATGAGTATTAAATATACCATGGACTGCCAAAAGAACCAACAGATCTGTCCTAGAAGGGCAACCAGAGTGCTCCTTGGAAGCTAGGATGGCTAGACTGCGTATTATGTATTTTGGACATATGGTAAGGAGGGACCAATCCCTGGAGAAGGACATTATGTTTGGGAGCATGATAGGTCAAGGAAAAATGGAAGACCCTCAACCAGATGGATTTGTAGTGTCCACAACAATGGGCTTAAATATAAAAAAGACAGTGTGCCTGGCACAGAATCAGGGAGTGTTTTGTTCTGTTGTACATAGGGTTGCTATGAGTTGAACCTGACTCAACAGCACCTAACAACAAAACGAGGAGGAGCAGAGTGTTGGGGGAGCTCACACCACAGTGTCTTAACCTAACGTGGGTTTGCAAGGAGATTGTGAGGAGAGGACAGGTAAAGGGACAGGGAGAAAGTGTTCCAGGAAGAGGGATCAGCGTGTTTGCAAGCTTAGAGATGTGGGGTAAGGAGTGATAGGCTGAAGGACATGAATGGAATTGCTTGGAGAGGGAGAGGGAGGAGGTGGGATGCAGAAAACTGCAGCTGAGAAGTAAACAGAAGCTACCTTCCCATGGCATAATGATTGGCAGTCAGGTTATGGCAGTTGTACTGTACCCTTTGGGAAAAGGACCCAGCAACTCACTCCATTGAAACAATCAGCCATTGAAAACCCTATGAATAACAGAGAAGACCAACAATAGTGTTTTGTCTGTTGTGCATAGAGTTGCTATGAGTTGGACTCCAACTTGACAGCACCTGACAACAACTTTACCCTAAAGACAATGGGAAGGCATTGACCATTTTTGTTTTGGTTTAAAGCCTGAAGAAGAAGGAATAAGAAAGGAGGTTGTATGACCTTGAACAGCTTACATATCCTCTCTGTGTCTCAGTTTCTTTACCTGTGAAAAAGTTTAAAATAATAGTCCCTTCTACATAGGCCTGAGACAAGGGTTAAATGAATTAATATATGTCAAATGTGGTAGGCATTGCCTGGCCACATACTGACCTTTCATTAAGAATTTGTTGTTGTTGTTTTTGTTGTTAGGTTCTGCTGAGTCGGGTCCAACTCATAGTGACCCTAAGTACAACAGGATGAAACACTCCCCGACACAGTGTCATGCACTTAATTTTCTTATGTCTGAGTCCAATGTTGCAGTCACTATATTTCTTCTCATTTTGAGTCTTGCCCTATCAGCAAAAGGAGGTCCCACAGGCTTTACTCTATTCCTGTCATTAAGGTCAACTCTACTTTGAGAAGACAACTCTTCCCCAGTTGTTTCTTGAACATCTTCCAGCCTGGGGTGCTCATTTTCTGATACTATCTATGACAGTGTTTCTCTGCTATTCATAGGGTTTTCAATGGCTAATTGTTTCAAGAGTGAGGTGCCATGTCCTTCTTCCAAGTCTTAGTCTGGAAGCACAGTGGAAACCTATTCACTATGGGTGGCCCTGCTGGTATCTGAAATACCAGTGGCTTAGCTTTCAGCATCACAGCAACACACAAGCCCCCACAGCACGACATGCTGACAGATACATGGGGGTCATTAAGCATTAGGTACTGATAAATTGATGAAGTGATGGGTATGCTAATTAGCTTGATTGATTCTATTGTTGTTGTTGTTAGGTGCCATCAAGTTGGTATCCAACTCATTGCGACCCTCATAGGGTTTTCAATGGCTGACTGTTTCGGGATTGCCTTGGGAGTGGATTGCCAGGTCCTTCTCCCATTTTTGAGGTACTGGGAATTGAACTCGGGACCTCAGAGACTGCAGCGCAGTGCTCTACCAACTGAGCTAAATCCTAGCCTAATTGATTCTACATGTAGATCAAAATATCACCCTGTATCTTTGAAATACACATAATTATTATTTGTCACTTAAAAGTAAATACCCAGGTGTGGTGCCTCACACTTATAATCGCAGCTACTTGGGAGAATGAGGCGGAAGGATCACAATGCCAATCTAGGCAACTTTGGGAGGCCTTATCTCATAATAAAAATAAAAAAGGGCTGAGGATGTAGCTCAGTGTTATAGCTGCCTTGGGTTCAATCCCTAGTATGACAAATTTCAATTAAAAGTGTAATAAATAATTTTAGAGAGCATTATCTACAATTATTAAAGCATTTATTCATGTACTTCCAGGAGGAAACTGATATATACACCTTGTTTTTATTGTTAGGTGACATGGAATCCGGTCTAATAGCCACCCTATGTACAACAGAACGAAACACTCCCCACCGCTGTGCCATGCCTGGCACTGTGTCAGTGTTTCTCTGCTCTTCATAGGGTTTTCAATGGCTGATTGTTTTGGACTTGCTTCTGGAGTAGATTGCCACATTCTTCTCCTATTTTTGCAGTGCTGGGCCTCAAACCCAGGGCCTTAGAGCCTACAGAGCAAGCACTCCACCAACTGAGCTAAACCCCAGCTCCAATATATGCATCTAAGAGTATGCATATTTTGCACTGAGGATTTGTTTTTCTTTTATTTATATTATTAAATATTTACTTATTACCCTTTTGCTATACACTAAGATGATTTTAGGGCATATATTACATGACATTATTCTCTAAGCATAGTTTCAACAATATTTCTGGAAGAGTCAACTTGGCAGGAAAGCAGAAATGAGGCCGGTGTGAGGGACAATCATTTCAAACTGACAGATTTTTAGCTTCTAAACTATGCTAAGCACTGTAGGTACAGTGAGGTAGAAGGGTGTCTTTATGCCTTTGAACACTACAGATTTAGAGTTGATCAGACCAAGAGACCAATCCACTTGTCTTGACTGGTTAAGCAACACAAAAAGTAAAATAAGCCCAGAGATTCATTGCCACAGCAACAAATGTTGTTAGGTGCTGTCAAGTCATGTCTGACTGATAGTGACCTTCATAAGGTTTTCAATGGCTGATTGTTTCTGGATTGCCTCTGGAGTGGACTGCCATGTCCTTCTCTCATATTTGTGGTTCTGGGAATCGAACTGGGGACCTCAGAGACTGCAGAGCAGTGCTCTACAGCTCAGCTAAATCCCAGCTGACAACAGCAAATAGGCATTTCTAAAGTGGGTAGTAAGTGAGGCCTCACCAAATATATTCACCCTTAGCTAACAATATGGAGACCAGAACAAAGACAAGACACACACTTCCAATCTGTCTTTAATGTTTGCCATATCACCTCTTCCTCATGCTTCCCTTCCTTTCTCTAGCTTCAGGGTTCCTTCTTAAGGACCCGGTTTTTGTTGTTTGTTTGTTTGTTGTTTGTTGTTTTTGTTTTTGGTGTTGGAGATGGAACCCAGGGCCTTGCACATGCTAGGCAAGCACCCTACCACTGAGCCACATCCAGCCCCCATTCCAGTTCTTTTTAGGTACTGACAGATGTGACAGTTAAACATGAACATGCATGCTTTCTATGTCAAGAATATTGGGGCTTGGGACGTAGCTCAGTGGTAGAGTGCTTGCCTAGTGTGCACAAGGCCCTGAATTCAATCTCTAGCATTGAAAGAAACAGAAAAGAATGCCAAAAGTTCAACATCTTTTTCTCTCAAGAGGGAAAAACAAACCCAGAGTTTTATTTATCACTGACTTACAAATATAAAAACTAAGTTGAGATTCTTTGCTCTACCTTTTTCAGTAGTTTTCAGTGAGTGCTCTTAGCTGGAAATCTCTGCTTGACCTGAATGATTTGCACTTATCCTTCACCACCACCTCCAGTGCTATTTTCCCCACCTACGTCATAAAACAAGGCAGACCTAGGTCCATGAAAAATATATTTAAGCATCTTGGTTTCTATAAAGCAAGTATTTTCTCCTGGAATATATTCCAAAATAGTTCATTCTTTTGTTTTATTTATAATAGCAATTGGTTGTTGTTTACTTCAAAAAAAACCCTTTTCATTATAAAATAAAGCATAGAGACAGAAAGTGCTACAATGCAGTGGGGTTGTGCCCTTGTGACAGTCACAAAGGTGAAGAAACAAACCTTGACAGTCATTCTAGAAGCCTTTCAATGCTCCTTGCCCCAAATCCCAACTCCTTAAGTTCTCCAAAGTAACTACTGTCCTGACTGACTTTTCTTTTTTGTCACTCAAGGGTCCATGTCTACTCATTCTCATTTGCTCTTGCCTATTAAAAATGTTGAACTCCCTTAGTTCACAGTTTCCTTCTCCTTCCTTTTCTTTTTCTTGTGATTTATCTGTTGAAGAACTAGGTACACTTAACCAGTGGAATTTCCCACAGTTTGAGGTTTGAATAAATGTGCAACCGTGGTGCAGTTAGGTATATTCTCCCATGGAGGTGATGTTCTTTTATCTCATTGGCAAAGTTACAACATCTGATGATCTCTCTTTTTATGATATTAGTAACTGTTCAATGCCTAGATCTGCTAATTCACTTGGGAGACTCTAAAATGGTGATATTCTAATTCTATTATTTCTTATTTTTCTTAGTTAACATATTTTATAGAGACATATTACATTACATTTGTAATTGCTACTCAGAAAGAGAGTTCATGGAGTTAAAAGCAGGATAAATGCTTGATTTTTCTCCTTTATCATCCCCTGATGGTGATCAATTTGCTCTTTAAAATATTAGGAACTCATGGATTTAAACACATTTGGTAGGTTTTGATTGCAACTATTACCTTTTTTGAAGCTCATAGTTTCGTCTTTGGCCAGGGGAGCCTCTTTGAAGTTGTTTCTTGAGCCTTTTTGAATGTCTCTAGTTTGTTCAGCCTGGATTCTCTTTTTCCCCCATGATCCTGGTTCAAGGTCAAATTGGTTTCTGTCAAAGTCTTTATTGCCAATCTAAGCTCCTTTCTTCTTTTGCTTAAATCAATGCTTCAGAAGGTGTGATGTCCAGACCTACAGCGTCAGTATCACCTGGGAACTTGTTAGAAATACAAATTTGTGGACCCCATGCCAGGCAACTGAATCAGATAATTTAGAGGTGATGCCCAGCAATACATTTTTAAAAGCCTTCCTAATGATTCTGATGAAGTTTAAAATTTGAGGAGCATGGCTTAAAGAACACACTGTAGAGTCCTCTTCATGAATGCATTATTATAGCTCTGGTCATTAAAAGATCTCTTAATGTTGGAATAAAAATTGGCTTTCCTTCTTTATATTCTGTTGAATGCCCTTTGAAATTGACAATTGTTCTGGGAATTATATCTCTGGTTCTTTTCATGGGGCTGCAGTTTCTGTTTTAATTGACTTGGCAGCTGGGAGACCTGCCCTTTTCTGGTAAGCTGAGAGTGAGGACATATCACTCAGTAGTTTTCAGACAGTCAATGTAGTTCAATGAACATTTATTATGTACCTGCTGAAAGGCAGAGTTAATACTAAAGAATAAGGACCCAATGCAGGCTAAGAAATAGCATTCACCTCTTATGAGTTGGATACTTAAGTAGGGATACTTAAGAAGCAATTAGCACCAAAATAGGAGTTTGGCTGAGGTTTGCTTTAGTCAAGGTGGCTAAGGAATGCACTTGACCTTCCTGGGGTCTGTTGACAGGCCCACCTCCATCTTGGCTAAGAGATTATGTGCCCTTGATACTGACCCGGCCCAGCCACAAACAGTGATCAACTTTATGATCTGATCTGCTATTTTATGATCAGAAAGGAGCAAGACAAGATCAGAGTCTCAAGAAAAGACCTAAATTCCAATGAACCCAACTTTCTGACTGGGATGGAAGAAAGTGGATGCATAATCAAGATTTATGATATTTTTGACTAAAGGTCAAATGGAGACCCTAGACTTATGGCCGGCACCTCTCTTCTTGTCATCAATGCAGCTCTGCATTTAGTATTTGCACATACCTACAGTATGTGAACACCAGATCCTCTAGATTCTACATCCCACTTCCATCCATTACATCACCCTCAGGGGCAAGCACTCCTATAGTATGTCTGCCCTAGGGAAACCAGACCTATGGAAAAAGACTACAAAATCCCTGGAAGCCAATTTGGAGCCACCTGGGTAGGGAATCTCAGGGTCCTAGCTACTTGGAGCATGGCCTAGAAAGAGTTCCACAGGCTCTGAATGGGCACATCTCCTTGGACACATAGACTCCTAATGTTATGTAGACAGTCAGGGCTAGAGGCAGCCAAAACAGAGCTTTCTAAGGAGCAGAGACCTGGTTACCTAAGAATAGTACCAGAAGAAGCTGGTAGAATTGAAGTGTGCTTATGAACTCTGAGCTCACCAAGGGGGCAGGCACTCTGAGAGCCTTTAGAGTAACCTGATAGTTTGGCTGATAAAGACTGGCATTGAGGACATCAGCAAGAACACCAGCTCTGGTTCAACATTTGGGCTTCAGCAGGGAGGAACATAGCTGGTCCTAACCCTCTCAAATACAACCAATGCCCCCACACACATAGACTTTCTGCTAAAGTAATTTTTGGAGCCCTAACTTCTACCATTGGGGGCTGGGGTTTAGTTCAGTTGACAGTGCACTGCTCTGCAGGCTCTGAAGTCCAAGGTTTGATTCCTAACACCACAAAAATGGGAGAAGGATGTGTCAATCCCCTCCCAAGGCAATCCCAAAACAATCAGCCATTGAAAACAGCTATGAATGTGACTATGAGTAGGAAATGACTCAATGGCACCTAACAACCACAACTTCTATCATCAGGTGTCACAAAGAGGAAAAGGATGGGGCCCTGAACATAGTCCCAAATGGACATATACCCTGGTATAACCATCTGTATATATTCGTTATGCTACTTTCCCTATTTTGTGATAGGGAACATAAAATAAAAGCAAACAAAATGGAAAAAAGAGGAAAATAAAAATCCTACCTTCTACTTAACAACATAAGAAGAATATGCCTAAGAAAACTCTAACTAACCACTTTCCTCTTTTAGTTCCCCTGAGATAGAATGGAGAAGATATCTATGGAGTTAAAAATCAATCAGAAGAAAGCCTGGTGCCAGACCAGCCTGGATCCTCAGTACAAAGAGACAAACAATTGAATGGAGCACTTATAATATATAGTAGAAAATACTATAGTTAAGGCTAAGGGTATATATGCTCAATGGTAGAATACTTGCCTGGCATGCTCAAGGCCATGGGTTTAATCCCCAGCACCACACACCAAAAAAAGAAAATACTATAGTAGAACTATACATATGCTATGACTGCTCTAAAGGGGTAGGATATGTAACCCATCCCAAGGGAAAGAAGTTGGTCAGGACCTACATGCACGAAGGCACAGGACTGATGTGTTCCTATGTGGGATTTCAGAAGCTTTACTATGGGGGAGAATGGAGTAGGATTTCAAAAGGCAAAGGTAAAGACTTTCACTTGTTCAAAAATATATCTATTGAGGACCTACTATGTGCCAGGGCTAGGGTTTAGCTCAGTTAGTAGAGCACCTATTAACCTGGGTTCTATCCCAAGGACCACAAAAATGGGAAAAGGATGTGGCCGTCCACTCCCAAAAACAATCTCAAAACAATCAGCCATGAAAAGCCCTGTGACTGTCTCTTTGAGTCTGACACAACTCAACAACACCTAACAACAACAACTATGTGCCTGGCCCTTTACTAGGGACTTATAAGATTAAATCAAACAGACAAAAATTGTTGTCTTTATGAAAATTATCTTCTGTGTGTGTGGAGGAGGAATAGATAATTGCATTTAGGGGAAAGACAGGGGTTTTTTTAGGCCGTGAAACTAATCTGTATTGTAGTGGTAAATGCGTGATGTTATGCATTTGTTAAAACTCACAGAACTTTTGCTTTGCAAAGAGTGAACCTTAACATATGCAAAATTTTAAAAATCAACCAGGAGGTCAGGGAATTCCAGGAAGAAATGCAGACTATGACAAAAGAATCTAACAGCATTGCAGATGTAAGACATAACCCCACTGGGGACAAGAGATGCTGACCTGAGTAACTGAAAAATGGTGTTTTCACCATATTCCATGCATAGACTGTACATAGACACTGTACTCAAGCTGGTAAAGTTGCTTTTCATGGGAGTACAGGTTAACAATTCTGACACTGCTGTACATGTATACTGGGAAGAACAAATAAGTAAATGGATGGTAGGAGCCAGGCTTCTCATTGTTGATGGGGGAGGTTCCAGATAAATAATGGGAGAAGACTATAATGGAACAATCCATGTAGTATTGGATTAGAGTCAGAGACATCAATATGAACTCATATTTAGCTTGATATAGATACAGATGCATGGATGCAGAAATAATTGCAGATGTGAGTGTATACACAATGTGTATATACACATGTTTCCTAGGTCTTTCCTCTAAGAGGGACTAAAAGTAAAGACATTCAAGTAGAAACAAGCACACCCAGCACCTAGATCTTGGTTTCTAACAACATACTGGACTCTAAAGATAATGAGCCCATAGAAATAGAACAGAGTAATGCTTCCTAGAGAGCCAGGGAGAATAGGGGAAAGATTTATTAATGGGTACAAAGTTACAACCAGATAAGAGGAATAAATTCTTATGTTCTATTACAGAGAAGAGTAATTATAGTTAATAATATTGTATTTTATAATTTGAAATAACTAGAAGAGAGGATTTTGAATGTTCTGATCACAATGAAATGATAAATGTTTGAGGTGATGGATAATCTAAATATCCTATGTTGATCAATATACAATGTATGCTGTTGTTGTTGTTAGGTGCCGTTGAGTCAAGTCCTACTCATAGCGACCCTCATAAGGTTTTCAATGGCTGACTGTTTCGGGATTGCCTTGGGAGTGGGTTGCCATGTCCTTCTCCCATTTTTGCGGTGCTGGGAATTGAACTTGGGACCTCAGAGACTGCAGAGCAGCACTCTACAAACTGAGCTAAATCCCAGCCCATACAATGTATAAATGTACTGAAACATCACATCATACCCCATAAAGATATACAATTATTAACTGTCTAAAAATAAAGGTAACTGGAATGTTCTTAAAGACATGGTTAATTCTAGGACTGGGACAGGAAATATACAAGTATCTTGGAGCATCTTGTAATGCCAGAAAGTAATGAAATACTTAAATAACAAAACAATGATAGCATGTCAGAGGAACACAGGAATCAACTGAAAGTTCCTAATGGCAGAGGCTGGATCAACTTGAGCAACTTATTAAGACCCTGTCTCAAGATAAAAAGTAAAAAAGGGGCTGGGGATTCAGCTTGGTGATAAAGCTCTTGCCTAGCACGTGTGAGGCATTGGGTTCAATCCCCAACACCAAAAAACAAAACAAAACAAAATAAAACACTTGTCCAAGTCATCAAAAAAAGGAAAGTCTGAGAAACTGTCACAGATATGAAGAAGCTAAGGAGATGCGACTGAATGTCATGTGATATCTTGGATGGGATCCTGGAACAGACTAGGAATGCTAAGGAAATCTGGCTGATGCATGAAGTTTAGTTTATAGTAGTGTATCCTTTAGTTGCAATAAATGTACCATAGCAATGCAACATACCAACAACGGGAAACTGGGTCTGTACTATTTTTGCAGCTTTTCTAAAACTAAAAGTATTCTAAAATGAAATATTTATTTACATTAGAAAAGCCAAATAATTATAGAGGTTTATTTTAAGCACTATGGAAAAAAAATCAAGCAGGGTAAGGAGGACTGGGTGGTGGGGGGTGGCAGCATGGCCAGAGAAGGGCTCTCTGCAGATCTGATATTTGAATAGGCACAGGGAGCAGTTAAGTCATGTGACATCAAGGGGAAGTGCATGGCAGGAAGTGGAAACAGCAAGATAAAAGGATGAAGATGGGAGCTGTCAGGGAAAATAGTTCAAGTTCAACAGAAAGAGGGCCTGAGCCAGGTCAGTGGTGGGAGGTAAGAAGGGCAGAGGACAGACTTGAGGAGTACTCATTTTAGGGACTAGGAGGAAGAAAAGTGGAATGGAGAAGACCCCTGACCCAGTACTACCCACAGTCCCCATGCCATTTTGTTGAAATGTTCAAACCTTTACCCAGCTCACAGTCTGAAAAGACAAACTTGTTGTTGTTGTTAGGTGCTGTCAATTTGGTGTAGGACTCATAGTGACCCACCCACTTACAACGGACGAAACACTGTTGTCAGTGCTTCTGTGCTATTCATAGGGTTTTCCATGACTGATTTTTTTGGGGAGTGGGTTGCTGGGTTCTTCTCCCAAGCCTATAGCACCTGGTGTTCCCAGGCGGTCTCCCATCCAAGTAAGTACTAACCAGGTCCAACCCTGTTTAGCTTCCGAGATCCAGTGGGATCAGATGCCACAGTGGTACTGCTGCAGGCCGAAATGACAAACTAGAGACTTGAAACTAGGCCTTCTGATTATATAACCTGTGATTTCCCATTTTACCCTTTGTCCACTATACTTTCTGTAACTTTCCCTGGGTGTCTTAGAGGAGGCAAGGATTGTATATGACATTTGGTGGGATAAAAAACCACACACAAAATCCTGGGGGAGAGTCCTGGCCCAGTTTAAGCATGTCCCAGACAGAAACTTTCCAAAAGGTCTTTTAAGTCCTAACCGTAATAATGTCTCTTCATACCAACATATAAAAAGTCAGAAAGACAAGTTTCTGTCACAATCATGGCTAGAGTTTTTGCCATCCTTCGCTATCCCAAATGGACCTCAGGGTCTCTTGCTATGCGTTGTGTGTGTGTCCTAAATTTCTCCATTGTGGAAAATACATTCCCCTTTGTTCTTTCCTCATCTATATACATGTTCCTAGGTTTGTACAGTTCCAAAGGCTTTAACTGCCCCAAGAAGATTTTCCCAAGCCTAACAGCAGTTGGATCCCCCTAAGCACTTAGCTGACATGCAAACCAACCACACAGAACTGTTATCCTAAAGCAAGCTCTTCATAGCCCTCAAGCCTCAAGAAGATAATGGTGGAGATTGAGAGCAGGTCAGAACTCCAAGTTATCTACCTGAATTTATTCCAAGTCTGGTTGATGATCAAACCATATTATAATTGTTACTATCAGCATCAAAACCACTAAGACCCTGAAATAAAACACATTGAGATATTTCTTTGCTCTATGATTGTAAGTTGAAATCATTCCTTATTTTACCCCAACCCTCTTCATAACAGTTTCTACTCAATCCTGGAAACATACTCTCCGTGTTTGCTTCCTACCCCATCACACAGTCGCCCCTTATCTGTCTCCCAAACCAGTATTTCTTCTCATCCTCTGAACCCCATTCATTACCATACTCCCCTGAAAGATAATATGGAGTGTTCCTTAGCATTCTGAAATCTTCCTGGATATTGAGTCTTTGCAAAAAAAAAAAAAATAGGGACTAAATCATACAGCCATGAGCAATTTGAATGTGTGGAAAGATTTTCCTCAAGTACATCTGGTCTCAAAGAGGAAAAAGATGTTTATTAAAATGCTTAACTGTCCATAATAATTTAATTTTTCTAACATTATAATTTAACTTGCTCATTGTTCATTTATTAATAGATTTTACAGTAGTGTCCTCCCTCCCCCTCTTACCCACTCTCTTTTCTCCTTTCTAAAAGATACATATTAATTATAATCTCCAGGGTTGGTTGTCTCAAAAGTGGATTAGAGGACTTCTCCAACTGTTAAATTACTCTCTGTTCTTGAGGAGAAATAATTGGAACATCTACATCCATACCCATCTTGCAGAAAGACACAATTTTTGAAGGAAGGCATTAAATTACATTGTGACTATAAGTTAAATTGTCCGAGAACTGACTTCCTCGACAGCTCTGATTTAGGCCTCCAAAATGTCGCACACTGTGACTCATGCTTCCTTGTGGAAATGACAAAACTTCCTCACCACCCTGATCTAAGCTGACTGCTTTTGGTCTTCCATGCTCTCAGGAAGGGATCAGGTCCTATGTTACATTTTTTCCATGGTGGGCAAGGAAACACATCTTTTGTTTTTTCAAAGTCAGAAACACACACACACACACACACACACACACGCACAAGTTAAAGAATGACACACGAAAAATTCTGAAAATTAATACCAGGCAGAGCACTCCCACCCTCTGTACCCCTGGAAAATAAATAAATGATGTTTAAAAATTGCAAAAACAAAAGAGAATTTTTTAACCATTTGTGCTCCAAAGATTTGTTTAATGTGCAATTTTATAAGGAAAGAAATATGTAGTAACTTAGTAAAGCTAATGTTTATTATTATTGTTGTTATTATTATTCAAGATGGCCTTTTATTTTTCATGGTACTGAGGGGTTGAACCCAGGACCTTGCACATGCTGGGGAAAGTGTTCTACCACAGAGTCGCACTCCCAAGTCCCTTTTTATTTTTTATTTTGAGACAAGGTCTAACTTGCACAGGGTGCCTCTAGCCTTGAACTCACAATCCTCCTGCCTCAGCCTCCCAAATCCTTGAGATTAGAGTAATGCACAATGGGGCCCAGCTAAGGTGATCTTAAAGAGCTAGAATTTTGCAGGTAACTAAGAATCAGTGCTGAGCAGTGCTGATCCATTTTCCAGGTGACCACATTCCCTGTCTTTGGAGAAGTGTTTGGGGGAAGAGCCATATAGAGACATAAAGAGAAGAGGAGGGATGAGGAGAACAAGAGGTGCAATTGTCAACAATATTTCTGTCCTACTGAAATCCCTACAGAATCTCATAGCAGCCTCAAATTCAAATGTATGCCAATCTGTAACCTAACACTCATTAAAATATTATTTGCTGGGGTGCAAAAAGCACTCAGAATATTAATTCACTGTAAAGATGTACCATATGGAAAATAAAGATTTATTTTGAGGGCAAGGATTTTGAGATCAGAAACTTAAAGGTACTTTTTCTATTTTCCCAGCAATAATAAATCAATTTTTTTGATGGATGCTTTATGGACACATATACTATGTGTATAAAATAAAGAATGACACATATATCATTTACATAAGTTTATATTTGTTCTCTCAGAGGATCTTCAAACACGATGATTGAGAAGAAAATTGCCTTGCACATTCCATCTCTCTTACTTTCCTCACAACAAAGCTATGGATGTCAGTCCTGAGTTCTATTGCCAGCTCTAATACTAGGTTGTTGTTAGGTGCCATCGAGTAGGTATCCAATTCATAGTGACCCTACGTAAAACAGAGGAAACACTATTGTCACTGCTTCTCTGCCGTTCATAGGGTTTTCGATGGCGGATTGATTTAGGGGAGTCTGTTGCCAGGTCCATCTCCCAAGCCTGCAGCACCTGGTGTTCCCAGGCCGTCTCCCATTCAAGTACTAACCAGGCCCCACCCCGCTTAGCTTCCGAGATCTGATGGGATCAGATGCCACAGGGCTATGGCTGCAGGCATGTTGTTGTTGTTAGGTGCTGTCAACTTGGTGTCCGACTCATAGTGACCCTACGAACAACAGGCGAAACACTTTTGTCAGAGTTTCTCTGCTGTTCATAGTGTTTTCAATGGATGATTATTTTATTGGGAGTGGGTTGCTGGGTACTTCTCCCAAGCCTACAGCACCTGGTGTTCCCAGGCGATCTCCCATCCAAGGACTAACCAGGCCCCACCCTGATAGCTTCCAAGATCTGACAGGATTGGATGCTGCAGTGGTATGGCTAAAGGCAATTACTAGGTTATTATGGACTAATTGAAAGTGGGAGGATGGGTCAGATAACTCCCAAAGATACTTCCAATTTTCAAATTCAGTGGCCCTGAGATTTTGTCTGCCTCTCTGGTATTTTTCCGCTTTTCAAAGAAGATTCCAAGATGTGTTGCCTATTCCCATTGACAGCTCTTGACTGTGACTTGGGGCTCTCAATGGCTCTGCCAAGCCCAAACCTTAGGAAACAGAGCCTAGCCAGGGTACTCTCCCACCATGCTTCATGCACCTCTCCTCCCTGGCAGATCAGCTGCCCTGGCCTGAGCCAAGGAGAGGGGAGAAAATCTGCCATGATCTAATGGCAGGATTATTATGCTCTTCCCTGAGCACTATTGATTTGCATTTCTTTCCTATAATTTTATGAGTAGGTAAGAGAAGCCTTGTTCATGCCACAAACATTTATGCATGATCGTTGTGTGCCTAAATCACAATGCCTGACACTAACAATAGAACAGCTTTTGGCTTTCATGAGCCCATAAGCAATTGTGCAACTGTACTTTTGATCTGGGAGGTAAAAGGACCCATAATAGTTCCCTATTAACCAACAATGGCCTCTGAAGTTTCACCACTAATGACTCATTCTTTGAGTTTCTTGGACTTTGAGAGTGCTCTATTTAAAAAAAATTTAAGTACAGTAAGGAGAGAAGAGCCCACCTTATATCCCTAAAGGAATGGAATGGAAAGGAGAAAGAGCCGGGGAGGGTAAAGAGATATCAGAGAGAAACTGAGTAATAATAAGGGGAGAGGGAAATAAGTGCCAAGAGAAAATTGTTGTTGTTGTTAGGTGCCTTCGAGTTGTGTCCAACTCATAGCAACCCCCATAGGGTTTTCAATGGCAGATTGTTTTTTTGGGATTGCCTTGGGAGTGGGTTGCCACATCCTTCTCCCATTTTTGCGGTGCTGGGAATCAAACTCGGGACTTCAGAGACTGCAGAGCAGTGCTCTACCAATTGAGCTAAATCCCAGCCCCCAAGAGAAAATAGCAATTTCAAATGAATGCAATGAACCAAGGTCTGTATTCAGGTACTCTGCTACTGGCAAACATTGAGCACCTGTAATATTCCAAGGACTGTTCTAGATGCTTGAGATATAGCAATGGACTTGATAGCACTGCTGGACTAAAGGGGCTTGAAGTTGAGAGTCAGATATAAGGGGTAGGAGAGAAAGAATGAGGGAGGGAGGGAAAGAATATCAGAACTTTATAAAGAACAACCACTAAGGGGATAAAAGAGAAAGATAATATAGGCTGTGACTGGGGAAGGTGGGAGGAGCTGCTCCAGCTGGGGCAATGGGAGGATTTTCTGTTCTTGTTATGTGCCATCGAGTCAGGTCCAACTCACAGTGACCCTATGTACAACAGAATGAAACACTTCCCGACACTGTACCATGTCCCGCACCATGTCAATGCTTCTCTGCTATTCATAGGGATTTCAATGGCTGATTGTTTTGGGATTGCTTTGGGAGTGGATTACCACATCCTTCTCCCATTTTTTTTGCAGTGTGGCAATTGAACCCAGGGTCTTGGCACAGATGAGCACTCTACCAACTGAGCTAAACCCCAGCTCCAGAGAATTTTCTGGGAGCTAATATTTGAGCTAAGATCTGACCAGTGAGATACTGGAAACTTTGTAGCTATTTGAGAGGAGTTCTGAGTTGCAAGAACAGCAAAGGCAAAGGCCCTCATGGCCTGCCTGTGGGTGGAGCACAGTGAGTGGGGTGAGGCATGATAAGAGATGAAGCGTAGGCAGAGGCCAGCTCACATAGGGGCAGCTGCTATTGTCATCATCAGCATCATTGTCACCATAGCAGTTAGCATTTATTGCATCTTTACATAGTGCTAACCACTTCCTGGGAATTTGCTAATTGTGGCCCACATCTACCTCCTGGTGTTTCTATTTCCAGTGATTACATAGATAATGGCAGGTGCTAGAGCTGGGGTGTGAACCTGTAGGAGCCTGACCCCAAAACTGCTTCTAGTTTTCAAACTTTACTCTATTGCTTCTATGCCAAGGAAATAGGTGACCTCAAACATCTTACTGAGCAACACATAAAATGAAGCCTACTCAGTATTGTCATCCAACTTAAGTCTTATTGTTGTCAGGTGCCATTGAGTCAGGTCTGACTCAAAGCGACCCTATGTACAACAGATTGAAACACTACCTGACACTGTGCCATGCCCAGCACTATGTCAGTGCTTCTCTGCTGTTCATAGGGTTTTCAATGGCTGATTGTTTTGGGATTGTTTTCGGGAGTGGACTGCCAGGTCCTTCTCCCATTTTTGTGGTATTGGGGCTTGAACATAGGGCCTCAGAACGTGCAGAGCAGCACTCTACCAACTGAACTAAACCCCATCACAACTTAAGTGTAGAAGGCATTAAGGGAGTGATCCCCTTTAAACATCCATATAAAAGTGGGGAGCAGGGTGGATGCTGTTGTACATGCCTGTAATCCCAGGTTTGAGGCAGAAGGATCATGAGTATAATGCCAGAGACAGCCTATGCAATTTAGCAAGACTCTCTCTCAATATAAAAAATAAATATAAACAAGGGGGTGTGGGTAAAGCACAGTGGCAGAGCACTTGCCTAGCATGTGCAAGGCCCTGGATTCAACCCCCTAGTAGTTCAACCCCCTGGGTTCCACCCCCTGGTGTAGTCCAGCCACCATGTGGCCTCTTAGTCTACTCTCTGTGGGTAGAATGTTGTTTCCCTTCTCTCATCCACACCGCTAATCCCTATACTACCCAACATCACTCAATATGGTGCAGAACTCACTGTGACAACTCTTTAGGACACACTTCCTATAGACACTACATAAGAGAAAGAAACATGCTGAGCAGAGCATCAAGAGTCTACCTTGATCACCCTGGAGGGTTGTTGGAGTTCAGCGTTTAGCTCCTTGGGATTCCATTTTCTTATCTTCTTGTAAACCAAGGTTAGCCCTACACTGGAGTACTACAACAATTGGCAAAGGTAATTCAGGAACCCCTAGGAGGTGCTATAAACTTGATACTTTAAAGGAAATCATAGTGTTAACTGGCTAAACTGCAACGCTCAGATGCCAGTGAATTTACAGTGGAGTTGGTGTACTGGGTGGAATAAAGGCCCCAAAAGGTGTCCACATCCTAATCCCTGGACCTATGAATTTGCTGCATTACATGACAAAAAGGGCCTTGAAGATGGATTAAATAAGGATCTTGAGATGGGACGATTAGCCTGGATTCTCCAGATGAGTCCAGTGTAATCATAAGTTTCCTTCCAGGAGAGACACAGGACCAGTAGTATTAGAGCAATGTGATATGAGAAAGACTCAATCCACTGTTGCTGGCTTTGAAGATGGAGGAAGGGGTCACAGGTCAAAGAATGCAGGCAACCTTGAAAGCTGGAAAAGAGAAGGAAATTGATTTTTCCCTGAGAGCCTCCAGAAGGAAGCAGCCCTGTTGACACCTTGATTTCAGCCTCATTAGGCTAATCATGGACTTCTGACCACCCAAACTATAAGATAATAAATTTGTATTGTTTTGGGCCACTAATTTCATTGTAATTTATTACAGCAGCAATAGGAAACTCATACAGTTGTCCTGGCCTCTGACAATGTGTGCTAGTGTTAACTCCTCACCATAAAGTCTCATAAAAACTTTGAGGAAAATTTGTAGTTTGTGACTCATGTCCTGGTTCCTTAAGTTTGCACAATTGATGTTGATTTCCGCATTAAGTAATTCATTCAGACATTGTAAAGAATCATTCTCCTTTATAACCTCAACCTTATTATCTTGATTTATTCTGCCACATCAGGTTGATCTTTGTCACTTCCAAACTCACAAGACACTGTTCTGCACCAGAACAACAACATAAAAACCCAAAATCCATCCATACGCCAAAGTGTTTGAATTTTGCTTTAAAGAATGATCAAGAGGCACTCTTATATCTGTTCTGGGAAGGATGTGGTATAAGATGGCTTCTTTTCTCTGTGTTCTGTAATTTGAATTCTGTGAAAGTATAGAATTTTCTTTGTGTTACAGTGCCATGTGCTATATACACTGACATCTCACAATGCTCGTTCACTTGGCTAAATACAACAGGATCTTTGAGGGATGTAAAGTGGAGTTGTAGCTTCCTGGGAGAGATTTTAGGGATTACTCAACTCTACCTCTCATCAGAGCAAACATCTCAGAACTAGGATCTGGTGGGAGTCAGTCCTTAGCTAAATTAGATGGGGTCCTCTCTGAGTCCCTGTAGGTTCACACATATCCCTAAATGAACACAGAAAGGCTAACCTTTCCTGGCACCGCCCTGGAGAAATAGGCCTCTTGATCTATTCGTGTAAGAGAGGCTGGGCAGCCCAACTTCTGGGCTTGTATCCATTTCCTATCAGCTTGAGCTATGCCAACATTTCCTGAAGCTCTGAAGCTATTATTGCTACAAAAGCTAGCCAAGCAGATGAGATGTTGATATTCTTAGATGAGATAATTAAATAATTTGAGAGCAATTACCTACATCAAATGAAGGCTCTGGGTGAAAAACACTACAATTTCTTTTCAACCTGACACTGAATAGCAGACATTGTAGTTTAATGTCCTATAATAAAATAGTTTTTCTTTATCTTTTTTGACTTCCCAAGGGGAACAAGCACAGGAATTTTTTTAAGATATGAAACTTTTTGTTTTGAAGTTAAATAATTGACTAAATTGCCTTCATATGTCAAAAACCTTTTTAAAAGACCAACCTTGAAAGATTGATATAATTTCCCTTCTGTTATAATAAAACCTCAAATTACAAAATTCC
This sequence comes from Pedetes capensis, assembly GCA_007922755.1. Lineage (NCBI taxonomy): Eukaryota > Metazoa > Chordata > Mammalia > Rodentia > Pedetidae > Pedetes > Pedetes capensis. The sequence goes on from VMDO01004754.1 coordinate 22,048, forward strand.
ATTTAAACTTCTCTTTTCTTTGAAACAAATGAGAAGTAAGAAAGAGAAACTAAAATGTTGGGGCAAATTCTGGAGCTATTTTAGGAAGCAAAAAATTCTTGCATGCATACAATTTCTGAGTATTACAAATATTTCAATAGATCCTTTGGGAAAGTTCAACACAAAGAAAGTGTACTTAACCTTTAATCAAAATACTCTCTGTATTTGCTTTTCTCTTCTTGATTCTCCACAATTGGAATGTAGCAAGCATAATTTTTTAATGCATTCTTGTCTTCTAAAGCTATGATACTGGTAAGACTTCTTACTCTGTGTATCAGGTTGCTTAATGAAGATACCATATCTTTTAAGGGTTTTTAGGGTGCTGAAAAAACTATAGATACTTCTTGTTGTTGTTGTTGTTGTTGTTGTTGTTGTTGTCAGGTGCCACCAAGTTGGATCTGACTCATAGCAACCCCATGTACAACAGAACAAAACACTCCCCAATTCTGTGCCAGGCACACGATCTTTTCTGTGTTTAAGCCCATTGCTGCAGCTACTGTGTTAATACATCTAGTTGAGGGTCATCCTTATTTTTTGTTGACCTACTGCTCTCCCAAACATGATGTCCTTCTCCAGGGATTGGTCCCTACTGACTACATATTCAGAAGACATAAGACACAGTCTAGCTATCCTTGCTTCCAAGGAGCACTCTGGTTGCACTTCTTCTAGGACAGATGTATTGGCTCTTTTGGCAGTCCATGCATACATAGAGGCTAACTAATGTCTGTCTAATTCAGAAGTTTCCACCAAATTCAGGAGTTTTTTTAAAAAAGGCTTTCAAAGTGGTCAAGGTTCATCAAACCTGGAATGAAAAGGTCACAAAGCGGTTTGAAGACACTCAGATTTTCAATTATGTGTAATTCCCATTGAAAGACCAATGGGTCGGGAAAAATACCAACGTGGATTCTTAAGGAATGGTAGAAGGATGTTTTGAGGGTATGACCCTTAAACATCAGAATAACAACATCGGAGCCACAGAATGATCTGTAACACAGACACAATTACATGTAGCCTGCAAGATTTGTTAAACATGCTAAATTACTTGCCACTACTAAGAAACCAGGATTGTAATTTGCATTTCCTGCTTCTCTTGAAGATCTCCCCTCTAGGCCTACATTCCCTCTTAGTGATAGCTGACAGCAGCCTCTAGGCAGGGTGTGAGCTGGGTATCTCACCTGGCATCCTGGGCCAACTTTTCTGCTTTGTACTCCCTACCCTACCCTACCTACTGGTGGGCTTATGAGTTTGTGAACCTGGTGTCAGCTAGGAACCTTTGGCCCTCTGTGTCCTGGATCAGAAGTATCTCAGTCTGAAAGCCTCTTGGGAGCCTCTCCAGGAGGCTCTTAGTGAGATTAAAGGAATCGAGAGGCCTCATTAGTACCCAGGGTAAGGTTCATAAAGCCATGAGAAGGTCCAGTCTTCCAGAAGTTTTCCATCCTCTGCTCATTGTGAAGCCTTAGACAAATTATGATATAGGTGAAGTTTTTTTATCCTCACTCTTCCTTTTTCTCTCCTAAACAAACAAAACAAACAAAAAAATCACCCCTAACTAATTAATTGCCTTTCCGATTAACATGAAATCACTCTCAGCCCTTCAATGATCTTTTATCTCCTTAGAATAAAATCCAGAGTCCCTACTGTGGCCAGCAAGTCCTACGTGATCTGGTCCCTGCCTACCTTTGCGTCTTCATCTGCCTCCATTCTCCCTCTCTCTCACATGGACATTCTTGCTATTTCCCAAACAGACCACACAGACTCTCATCAGAGGACGTTTGCCCTTGCTGTTACCTAAGCCTGGAAAGTTCTTCCCATAGGCAAAGATAGATAGCTTCCTCACCCTGTTTAGGCCTCTGCTCAAATCTCACCTTTCCAGAACAGGATTCTTTGGCTACCTTCATAGTCTACCACTCTCTGTCCCTTTGTTCTGCTTTATTTTCATGCTCTTCATCATTAATTCAACACTCTGTAGGAATTCCTTGTTCTGCACAGTCATTGGACCAGAGAAATGGGCCGGCAAACTGAAACAATGTAAAATGTTCTTCATAATCAATGAGGAGCCAGACATAATGGGGCACTCCTGTAATCCCAGAGACTCGAGAGGTTGAGACAGGAGGATCACAAGTTCGAGGCCAGAGGCAGCCTGCATTACTTAGCTAGACCCTGACTCAAGAAAACAAATAAAAAAGGGGTGGTGTGGGCAGTTGGGTGGCACAGCACTTGCAAAGTATGAACAAGGCCCTGGGTTCAGCCCCCCTAGTACTACAAAAATCATCATCATCATCATCTTCTTCCTCATCATGATCGTCATCATCATCAATGGGGAAAGTTACAATCATTCCAGGAATAACTATTATTTTTGTCAAAACATTAAACATTACTATACATCATAAATATATAGTAATTTATAAAAATGTAAAATGAATACTTACTTACTGTATTATAATTTAAAACATTAGAAATGTTGAGAATTAAATTTTATTTCTTTGTAGGAAAGTTATCAATTGAATGGGCATTTCTTGAAAGAAAATTTACAGTTAGTCAATAAGTACATGAAAAGATGCTCATCAGTAACAAACATCACTAATCATTAGGGAAATGTAAATTCAAACCACGATGAGATACGACTTCAAATCCATTAGGATGGCTATTATAAAGAAAAAGAAAGCAGTAAAGAAGGTGGAGGAGGAGGAAAAAAAGTGTCGGCAAGGATATTGAGAAATTGAACCCTCATAAATTGCTGGTGAAATATAAAATGGTGCAGCCACTGTGGAAAATAGTATGCTGGTTTCTTTAAATTTTAATTAGAATTATTATTACCTAGAGTGGAATTGCTGGATCACATGATAATTCTACTCAACAGAAGTAAAAGCAAGGACTTGACTAGATATTTGCACACTGATATTAATAGCAGTATTATTCACAACAGATAAAAGGTGGAAACAATTCAAGTCGAAAATCAAAATGAGGTATATGCATAAAATGGAAAATAACCTTATAAAGGAATAAAGTTCTCATACATACTATGACATGGATGTACCTTAAAGATATTATGCTCAGTGCAATAAGCCAGACACAAAAGGACAAACACTGTATGATTCTACACATTGATTATATTCATATGAGAATAGTCAAATTCACAGAGACAGAAAGTAGGATAGAGTCTAACAGGGGCTGGGAGGAGGGAGGACATGGAATTATTGTTCAAAGGGTAAAGAGTTTCTGTTTGGGATGATGAAAATGTTGTGAAAATAAATGGTGGTGGTCACACAACAATGTGAATGTATTTAATGCCACTGAACCATACACTTAAAAATGACTAAAATAGTAAATTTTATGTTACATATGTTTTCCCACCCCCACGTGTCTGTCAGCTTGTCGTGCCATGGGGACTTACATGTTGCTATGATACTGAAAGCTATGTCATCAGTATTTTAGGTATCAACAGGGCCACCCATGGTGGGCAGGTTTCAGCTGAGCTTCCAGACTAAGGTAGACTAGCAAGAAGGACCTGGAAACCCACACCTGAAACAATCAACCATTGGAACCCTTATGAATAGCAGAGAAGCATTGTCAAATATGTTGTTGGGTGCCATCGAGTCAAGTCCGAGTCATAGCAATCCTATTACAACAGAATGAAACAATCCCAGATTCTGTGCCAGGCACATGATCTTTTTTTATGTTTAAGCCCATTGTCGCAGCCACTATGTCAATCCATCCAGTTGAGGGTCTTCCTTTTTTTCATTAACCTGCTGCGCTCCCAAACATAATGTTCTTCTCCAGGGCCTGGTCCCTCCTGACTACATGTCCAACATACTTAAGATGCAGTCTAGTTATCCTTGCTTCCAAGAAGCACTCTGGTTGTACTTCTTCTAAGACAGATCTGTTGGCTCTTTTGGCAGTCCATGGTATATTCCATATTCATCTCCAGCACCAAAATTCAAAGCATCAATTCTTCTCCTGTATCCTTTATTCAATGTTCAGTTTTCACAATTGTATGATGAAGCTGAAAATACCATGGTATGAGTCAGGCGCACTTTTGTCTTCCATGTGACCCCTTTACTTTTCAACACTTCAAGAGGTCTTTTGCAGTAGCTTTTCCCAATGCAATATGCCTTCTGATTTCTTGACTGCTGCTTCTGTGGGTGTTGATCATAAAACCAAATAAAGCAAAATCTTGGACAACCTCAATCTTTTTGACATTTATCATAACGTTAATCAAATATAGTGCTGGAAAATGAACACCCCAGGTTGGAAGGCATTCAAAGATGACCGGGGAAGAGCTGCCTTCTCAAAGTAGAGTCAACTTTAATGACAGGAGTGGAGCCCCTGGGACCTCCATTTGCTGATCTGGCATGACAAAATGAGAAGAAACACAGTGACTACAACAATATGCTCAAACATAAAAAAAGAAAAGATTGTGTGCATGGAACAATGATGGGTAGTGTTTCATCCTGCTTTACATAGGGTCTCATAAGTTGGACTCGATGGCACCTAATAACCACAACTAAAAAGACAAAGCTTATCAGAAGTAGTTTGAGCCCACATGGTAGTGCACGCCTATAATACCAGCACTCAGGAGGCTGAGGCAGGAGGTTTGCACGTTCAAGACCAGCCTGTGCTACCCTAGCGAGACCCTGCTACAAAAATTTTAAAAAGTAGTTTTAGCAGTGGTTGCCTCTTTCTTCTCATCATAAAATTGTATAGAGAGAACATTTTTTATATTCCTTGGTGAATAGTCATCTTCCTTTCTAAGTTTGGATCAGCTGTCAACAATTTGTCCTTTTTATTTTCAATGTCATGAAATATCTCTAAGAGTTCCTTTCATGTGAAGTCTTTCACCAGTGTCCAGTCCACTGGGACAACATCAACATTTTCATCAGAATCACTTTGCTAAGTTTCTCTGGCTTTGTATCCAAAGCCTCTCAAACAAAGCAGGGTGTCCACATTCCCACTGTCAACTATTTCTTCTACAACTCCATTCACTTTCAATTAGAAACCTGTAAAGTTACTTGCACTGCACAGAAATATTCCTGCCATACTATATACATACTACTTGCTGTTACTTCCTGCTATACTTGGATGTGTTTCAATTCCATGCTTTATGTCATATTGCTTTCAAAATTCAACTTTAAAAAATGACATGATCCCCAGGTATAGCATGAATAGCCCATCTGAAAGTCCATCTAATAGGCCTTATCATTATTACTATTATTTATTTTTGTAGTACTAGGGGTTGATCCCAGGGCCTCACACATGCTAGGCAAGTGCTCTACCACTGAGCCATACCTCCTGCCCTTTTTTATTTTTTATTCTTAAGACAGTGTCTTGCTAATTTGCACAGGCTGCCTCAGACTTAGAACACAAGATCCTCCTGCCTCATCTTCGGAGTTGCTGAGATTACTGGCCAGCACCATGACACCCAGCTTCTAATAGGCTTTAAAAGTTGAAATAGCACCATGGTCCATTCAAGGGTTGAATGAAGTGTTGGTGGCAAAAAACAAATTTTCACATTTCTACTCAAGAGAATCAGGGTGACATGGAGCATTATTCTACAGTAATGGTTCTTTAAAAGTTAAATTATCTTATCTACAATATTTCTCTACCACTGCATGATAAAAAGATAACACATACTTTGTTGAACTTGTGTGAACTACAAAAGAGAAGCACAATGACCAATCAGTGACTGATTCTGAAAGAAATGATGTGACTAGACACTGATCAAAATTTGCACTTGTCATTTATATAGCATTTTGTGGACTGAAAAGCTAGCAGTGGAAGTTTGTTCCTCATGTAGTTATTCACAATTATTATCTGGTGACTGAAATTTGAACTGTGTGGCTGGGGGGCCTAGTGTGAACTAAAGAACGATAATGAAAATTTGTGCACACCAGAACAATGCAAAGGGAGAAGTATCTGTAGCATATATTTATTCACTTGTTATATAAGTTACATGAGATGGAGACTTAATCTATTTTGTTTACACTTCTATTCACAATGCCCAGAACAAAGCCTAGCACATAGTAGGGGGCAAAAAATCCTTACAAAGAAGAAGGAAGAGAAAGAAAGAGAATGGAAGAAAGGGAGGGATGAAAGGGAGAGAATGATGTAAAAATCATCTGGTTAGATCAACTGTTGTGCACAAATGGTGCTCAGAGAAGTGAACTCACTTTCCCAGAGGCACTCAGCTCTCCAAGGCTTCTGATTTGGGGTCTGACATGTACTCCCAACCCATATTACCTTTCTTGCTCATACTCTTTCCCTCTGGGCCTTCTTTCAGGTTTTACATTCACATGAAGATGGGAGTAGCAATGTCCAAAGGGCCTTAATCATTGACCTTTGAGGAAAGGTTAGAGCTTTAGCCTACACAGCTCTGTGAAGGAGGTGATATTAGGGCCTTCCCAGACTCCCTGTTATCAGCCCCCAGAGGCTGCTGACTCTTAGGCTATGTCAAATGATTTGCATTTTCTTTCCTAAATGTCCTTGTGTGGTGCTACAGTCCAGAGAGTACAGGATGCTGGGGTTTTTCTCTGAGTAGCTCACTCCCCTGAAGCTAGGTTTCTAGTTTACTCATGGGCCTCCAGTGTCCCTAAGTACACGGGCCGCCTGGCCAACTCAGAGGGGAAAAGACTGACTTCAGATGAAAAACTTGTGTTTCTGTGACTAAGGACTTAGTCAGCTACCTGGTTGAGGATGTACTATTTGTCAGAAAGTAGATCTGGAGGAAATAGCACTCATTCTGGCTACAGAAATGGTTTTCGGTGCATTTTTTACTCATGAAATTAAAAAAGAACAGGGTGCCAGTTTAACCTTGTGGTTGGGGTTATGAATGAGAAAGGAAGTTTAAATTACCCAGGGAGGCCACCCCTTTAGTCAGAGTTTCAGAGCATTCCAGACTCCTGTGTCAATTAAAGCATATTGAACTTCAATACAATACCAAAAAGGCACATTGAAGTCAGTTGGAAGACTCCTTTTTTATTCTTTTCTCCTTTCCCCCTATGCTTATGCTTTTGTTCTCTCTCTCTCTCCCCACTCCCTTTCTTCCACTCATCTTCTTTCTCTTTCTCCTGTTTTCTTTTCTTCACTTCCCTTTCTTTTCCCCTTCCATTCTTTCCTCCTTTCCTTCCTTCTGTCCTTCCTCTGGTGGAAAAAGTTACTATTCTTTATAAGAATAAAATTGCTAAGTAATTAGTTGGAAATGATCTTGGATGACCTAAAGGATCTCTAAGTCAAAGCTCCACATGAAGTCATCAATTGATGATGTGTTTTCACTAATTTGCAGATCCTTTGCTTTTTCCCTTTCTTTCTCCATGTCCTTCCCTCCCTCCTCAGAACAAAATGATCCTAACTTCCCACAAAATGATCCAAACCACTCACAAAATGATCCAAATCCAAGAAAGAACAAGCTTGACTCTCTCTCAAGGGAGAGTTATGAGGGGTCTCTGGTTCCTGAGCTTCCTCTTGTTAGATGCTCTTGTAGGTTGGTGAACAGAATTAATTGGCTAGAATTAGTCTTGAATTTGGTACATTTCCAGTATCTGTGCTTTTTCTGGTTGTCATTAGCATAAATATTTGAGAGTCAACAACTAAAAGAATTTGAAAAACGTATTGACTAAAGATTTTTGTCACAGACACTCCATTTCAACCAGCATCTTTCACTCTTTTAAAGGGCTCTCCTTTTAAGTAGCACTCTTTTCTTTTGTCCTATTGCATTTCAATTACATGTGCAAAGCCCTGTGGGGAGACACAAAGATAGATAAGATAGTTCGTTCCTACCCTTACCTCTGAAAACTAGGCAGAAAGATAAGACTCAAGCTGGCAAAAAGCTATATAGCAACACTGAGCTAAACTAAAAGAAAACACCAAACAAGAAAGGGCCCACACAGGCCCTGCTTGATTTTCAGGTTACCATGACAGCCAGAATGTGCCAAAGGAGGTCTGCAGAAAGAGGGGGCTGTGGTCAGGCCAGAATGCAGAGAGGAGTTCAGAGGAGAAATGCATCTGAAAGGAGCTAGAAGACAGAGTTGCAGAGGAAGATATTTTAGGTGGAAAATGTTTGAGCAAACAGGGCTACCACATGTGGTTGTTCAGGTTTATAATGCACAAATGCAGGGGGTCAACGTTTCTATCATAACCTCTGTGTAGAACACAATCTGTGTGGCCCTTGCTGGCAAGCCCCCGGGCAAAAGTCTAAGAGACAGACTGCAAAAAACCTCTTGTGGAGATAGGCAGTAGATTTGTGGTCCTGATGTAAGTCCTCAGGGGGCAGGAATTAAGTCTTGTCTTTGGCTCCTTAGAGTTTTGTAGTATCTGGCACATATTAGGTATATGACACATATTTCCCAAGTTACTGAACTATAAGTCAATCTTGCCCAAAACCCACCAGCTGGTTGTATGAACAAGGATGAGGTTACACATGGGAATAGCTCTGGATAATGTTGATGTCAGCAGAAGAACTATCCCCCTCCCAAATCATTCCAGTTAGTATATGACTCTGCAGAGTAAGCGTGTCTAGTCACCACTCCCTCTAATACGGGGTCCCTTCCAACGTGTTTGTCCAAAGTTACTGTAGTTAGAGGAAGTCATGTTGGCATCATGGTCCCTTCTGACTCCTGGGATCAAAGCCTTATTGATTCTGTGGAAAGATGGGAAGAATGGCTTTGTGTCCTCAAGGGTCATATTCATAGACATGATGCTGTATCATGTTTCCCAAGTCTGACCCAGCTCTCTTTAAAACAATGTCTTTAGTTTTCTACCTGTCCTAACATTGAGCAGAAGACAGATACCACATGGGCTTTTCTACATGTTATCCTTATCTTTCTGCATTTGCAAAAAAATGTGTATTGGATGGTGCAGGGTGTGTGTGAGAACATGAAATAACTCAATTTTGGTGGAGCAAAAGGTATATACAAGTTAACAAGGGGCAAAAGTTGGCCCCAAGGGAGATTCAATTAAATAGAGAATAGATGAATACAAAGTTCAAAGCCAAAAGCACTAATGGAAAACCATTTAAAAGTTATTTGAGGGAGAGCTGAAGTTTTATCTTTGAGTATGGAGAAAAGCATCATTATGACTAGTGCTATGAACTGAACATGCCCATATCAATTTATATGCTGAATCCCTAATTCCTGATGTGATGGTATTTGTAAGAAGGGTCATTGGGAAGTAATTAGATCATGGAATGGAGCAGGATTCATGTTCTTATAAGAAGAAACATGAGATTGAAGATGTCTTTGTGTCTGTGTCTGTCTGTATGCCCCCCTGTCTCTCTCTCTCTCTCTCTCTTTCTCTCCCTCTCTCTCACTGCCATTTGAGGATACAATAGGAAGATTGTCATCTGCAAATGGGGAAGAAAGCTCTCACCAGAATCTGGCCATGTTGGTTCCCCAATCTTGGACTTACAGCTTCTGGAACTGTGAGAAAATAAATGTTTGTTGTTTAAGCCACGCAGCCTGTGGTATTCTGTTATAATAACTTGAGCTAAGACGACTCATTAAAGATATAGAAAAAGTCTAGGTAGAATAAAACAGTAGAGTTACACAGACATGGTTTGAGTCTCAGTGACCTTGTCAAGTCCATTAACACCAGGGACACTTAGTTTCTCTACCTGTCAAATATACATACTCCTCACTTCACAGGACCTTTTGTAAGGATTGTGCTCATAAAATGCTTAGTATAAAACATACTATATAACTGATAAAATGGCCACAAGAAAGGAGTATATCATTCTCAGTTCTAGGATTGACATCCCATCAGGGGTCTCCAGAGACAGTCTCATAGTTGTTGTTGTTGTTAGGTGCTGTCAAGTTGGGTCTGACTCATAGTGACTCTATATACAACAGAACGAAACACTCCTTGATTACTGCACCATGCCCAGCACTATGTCAGTGCCTCTCTGCTGTTCATAGGGTTTCCAATGGCTGATTTTTGGGGGAGTGGACTGCTAGGTCCTTCTCTCAAGCCTACAACACGCAGTATTCCCAGGTGGTCTCCCATCCAAGGACTAATCAGGCCCAACCCTGCTTAGCTTCTGAGATCTGATGAGACAGACATCAGGGTGGTATGGTTGTAGACAGTCTTATATTATGTAAGTAAAACCATGGATAAGGTCATTTTGTGTGGGATTCCTCACCTTCTCCTTTCCTAATAGTCAAAAAACCAACTAGGGGGTCAATTGGATCAATTAATTCATATTCCTTTTTTTTTCACATAAATCCCAAGGAGGTGAGGAGTAGAAAATGACTGGTGGTAGAAGTTTAGAGATCAGTAGCAGTGTAGGACAAGGATGGTGGTCCTTTGAGTGAGCTCCTTCTCCCTAATCCTTTATACCACTTCCTTAAGGTGACTCATTGCTCCAGAGTTAATTTTTGATACAAAAGACTCAAGGCATTTAGTACAGTGAGCATTCTGTGTATTTTGGTTAAAGGATTCATCACAGAAGCCTCACATTGTACATATAAAGATGTGGCCTATAACCACCCATTCACCATTATTTTTGAGTCCTCTTTTCCCAGAAGCCAGAAAGCCCTGGCTCTCAGGCCAGGCTCCACATGCCAAGGATTGCTAAGCCCTTTGAGGATCAAATTTTATCTCATCAAGCACCTTCCAAATATTCTGGACTGAGTGATAATACTACTTCCTTTCAGGGTTGTGTTTGTAGGTCTTTTGGCAATTCCTGTGGAGAGTTAATATTGCATATTTTATTTCCACTGACAACTTCCAGTATGTAAAGAAGAAAGCTTTTTATTGGTAATTTTAATGTACACTTAATGGGTCTCATTATGACGTTTCCATACATTCATTTCATTGTGCATAGCAGAAGAAAGTTTTTAGAGTGTATGACCATAAATCACGGCCATTTTGTAATGTGTGACATATTTAAGAATGGTTCACCTCAGGTAGCACTAAAGCAACAAGTTTCTTGATGTCGTCTACTTCCCTGAAAGGCAAGGACCCCATCAAATTTTATCTCAGTCTAAAAACAAAGGGACCAAGCTGTGGGATATCTGACTGTGGAATAGGGGAATAGGACCCTGCCATGTCTGGGGAACAGGAATAGTATTTGGGAAAACTTGAGTTCTTCATTTTTTCCTGCCCACATCTTGTAGCTTGGGAGAAGGGAGCCTTCAGGAGATTTCTCTCAAGATACAACACTATCTGCTCATGATACAGGACCTCAGCAAAGGAAGGAAAAGACTTGGTAATAGCTTTGGACTGAGTGGCACTAATGAAGTTGTCTACCAATCATACTCAAACACGTAGTCTCCATGAATACAAATGTTGTAGCCAATATTTCTGACATTTCAAGAGCCAGAGAAATGCCAGTGGTGTTCTACTGTCTGAGGTGGAGCTTCCTCTGAGGAAGTTCTCCGGAAGTGGCAAGGGTTTTCTTTTCCATTGCTTTGAAGGTCAACCCGAATCACCTCTTCCTCAAATAGATCTCAGTCTCATGGCCTCATAAAATGGCCAATTTACAATGTTTCTTGTTTTATGAAGCTAGTTAAGGGTGTGAGGGTGACTCAGGCTTTCCCAAGTTCCCCTGCTTATTCAGAACCAGCAATATTTAAATCAGAGCTGAGCTTAAAATAGCAACTCTTTTTAAAGGGCTCAGCACTGAGTCCTGAGACTTTCCTCTAGCACCCTTCTTACTTTCCTGTTCCAGTGGTCACTGCTTATAAAGTCTGTGTCAATATATGCCCATGTCTGATTTTGAGGGAGATGTCAATGGCAGAATTTTACCTCCTGTACTGGTATACTTAGAAATTGGCTTGCATGAATATTTTTGCTTGACAGATATTTGAACCACAAAATTGTTCACTAAAGTTTTTCAGAGTATGAGAATGTCATATTATTTTCTTCTCATTCTGTGTGATATCACCAATCCAGGTGTGAACATTCTGACTACAACATTATGCCAGTGACTCTCAAACTTCTCTCTAGAAGTCCAATTTCCTGCTATAACTCTCCACCTGAGATGTCCATAAAAACCCTAAATTCAGTAGTTACAAAAGCTAATCAAGACCTACTCTGGCTTCTGGCTCTGTCTCAGCTAATGACATGACATCTGCCAATTTTCCCAAATTGGAAAGCCAAGAGACATTTATCCTCAAGTTCCCCTTTCATTCATTCTCAACATACAATTGGTTCCTATACATTGCTGTTTATCTTGCCAAAATGTATCTTCGATTAGTCTTCAACCTCCCTGTCTGAGTTCAGGGACTCATATCCTTTCTTGGATAACTTCAGCAGCTTCCTACAGAGACTTTTTGTCATCTTCCTCCCTTAGGGAGTATAGGACCCACATCTGATCATGTCATTTCCACTTTCTGAAACCAAAGTCTGCTGGAAGACTACAATCCAGACTCCCTGGCTTGGCTCTTACAATTGTTAGCCCGGCCCCAGCTACCTCTGCAGCCTAATTTCCTGTCATACCATGTTCTAGTCCCCACACCCAGCCACAGGCAGCATTGTGCCACTCCAGAAATAGGGGTGACCTTTTTTCCCCACTCTCCTTGGCCTAGCTCATTTTCTCTCTCAAATGCTTCCTCCTTCCCATCTCAATCTAGCCAAATGTTACTCATTCTCAATACCCATTTCAAATGTACCCTCCAGGGAGAAATCTTCCTTGATCTGCTCTCCAGCCCTGTCCCAAGTTGATGACTCCATCCTCCACAATGCCTCAGCATTTCATTCAGGCCTCTAAAATAATAAAACTCCCACCCACCATATGTGAGTACTTTGCAGGAGATTCCCTGACTTTTTAGAAAAATATATTTTTACTTTTAATTGGCACATAGTAATCGCACATGTTTATGGGGTACAGTGTGACATCTCGACAAATGTATACAAAGTATAATGATCAGATCAGGATAATTAGTATATCCATCACCTCAGACATTTGTCATTTCTTTACCTTGGGAATAACTTTCCTGTCTTATAATTCATTTTATTCCTGGCACTCAGTAACATTTGAGGGGATCAGTGGATAGCTGGATGGATGGATATTTGTGGGAGTGAGCAGACATTGAAAAGAAGGCAAAGTAAGAAAATGGAGGAAAGGGAAAAGAAATCAGAAATCAAGTCTCCTCATTCATTTACTTCTAATCTTTTTTTTTTTCATTCACCTTCCTTCAAACATAGTTATAATGGATATTGGTCTTAATATTCCCATGCTCCTATATTTAAAAAGTTGAGAAAGTAAATTTACCTTCCAAATCTGCTTACTGAACTTAGAGAAAACGTTTTCTAAGTTTATTTATGGAAATTTTATTGTCCTTTAAAATTTTTATAGCAAACAAAAGTACTATGAACAACTTCCTCTTCCAGCCAAGATGGAGTAATGGAAGGTTTACCCTCTCTTCTTAACTAAAGAACTGGACAAAATATAAGAAGCATTGGTTTTCAAGACACTGAATACCAGGCAAATAGGACCAGTGATCCTTGTGAGGCAGCAAACAAAGGAGGTGAGCTCTACAGTCACAGTGCAGGGTAGAGGGACTCATGGCAGACCCAGAAGACATCTTGTGTTGAAGAAATAAAGCTAAGTATCTGGGGAGGCCAAGGCAGCTAGAGCTTGTAATATAGAGAAAAGAGAAAAGGGGTGGGGGTTAGAATTTCAAGCTATGAATTTTGGGGAGATGTCAGTATTCAGTCTACTATAGGCAGTGAGACAAGAATAATCTGGAAAGAAGATGGAAGGTGGGCTGTTTCTGTCCCAGAGAGAACCTTGAGGTGGGAGGCACTATTCCTTAACAAATTCCTCTCAGCCTGTGGGAATGGAAGAGACCTAAAATCTGACTCAAGCTGGGTCATCTCCAAAAGGAAAACCTCAGCATTTTTCACAAATTTTCTCTTTTATGTGAAATGGATAGCCCAATTTTACAGACAAGCAGATTGAGAAGCTTGGCTAATTCCCCCACATCACAAGTAGGGCTGAGAAAAGGAAGAAATCAAAACTGCACAAACGTCCAATTTAAGTGGGTGAGTGATGTACTTGAACTAATCTGAAATTGTCTTGCCTTGGAATGAGCAGGTGGAGGGGGGTTGAGGAGCACATCAGAGACAAAGACTGCATCAGAATCAGCAGTGAGTACATTGACACATATTTTTGGCTGAGGGGGTCATGAGGCAGCATTGGAATCCAGCAAAACAGAGCTGGAATAGGTACAGTTTTCCTGGCGGCACCAACATATTTCTACAGTGTTTTGTTTTTTGTTTTGTTTTGTTTTGCTTTGTTTTGTGGTACTGGGGGTTGAACCCAGGCCCTCGTGCTTGCATGCTTTGCAAGTGCAGGACCACTGAGCTGCATCCCCAGTCCTTTTTTTTTACTTGTTTTTGTTTGTTTGTTTGTTTGTTTGAGACAGGGTCTCACTAAGCTATGCAGACTGCCTCTGGTCTCGAACTTGCGATCCTCCTGCCTCTGCCTCCCATGCCGCTGGGATCACAGGCGTGCGCCACTGCACCAGGCTACAGTTTCTTCAAGCTAGGGGTGAGGGGTGTTGCAGAGGGATGTGTGTGGTTGGCACTGCTACACAAGTCTTTCTTTCTTTATTCTTCTATGGTGTTTTCTCTTTTTACAATATGGAAGTTCTATTTCTTTGTGGTTTTCAAAAAAACACCAATTATGGAAAGTTTTGATTCTGATTCTTCCTGTTCCTTCATCCAGTATCCACTAAGTATTTGGCCTTCCTTGGGCTGCTGTTAGAAGCCTAACTAAAGGCATAGATGCCAGATGAAAGGTAGTATTCACCTGGGAGAAACTGTGTGCCTAGAAACAAAAGTTTTTAGGAATTCTTTAGGACACTTCAATATTGTTTCATTTGCTTTCTTTTCTTGTACTTGGAGGTTGAACCCAGCTTCTCAATATACTTTGCAAGTGATCTATCATTGAGGTACACCTCCAACCCATTTTTAAAATTTTTTATCTTGAGACAGGTTTTCCCTAAGTTACATAGGCTGCCTTTGGCCTGGAACTCACAATCCTCCTGCCTTTACCTCTCAAATTGCTGGGATTATACAAAAAGACATGCAAGTGGAAGAGAGCCCTTTGGTGGGGGGTGGCATGGGGGGAGGAGGTACACAAGAGGGTAAGGGGGAATTTATCTTTGTAATGTACAATGAAACACATATATGGAAATATCACAATGAAATGCATGTCAGAATGAAACACATTAAATTGTACAATAAAAATTTCCAATAAAAAATTGCTGGGATTACAGGTGTGAGCCACTATACCCAGCTGTTTGCTTTCTTTTTCTGAATACAAATCAGGATGATAATCAGAAATAATTCTCTATTGGGGATGACCATACAGGAAAGATTGGTCAACTAGGTACACATAAGGCTGTGCTTGGCACTGGGAGATACACACAGGTAAAGCCCAGGCCTTGCTTTGAAGAAGTCAGTAGCCTGTTAGAGAAGAAATAATCAGTAGATAAATGACTTGAACACAAAACAGACTAAAGCAAAGATCTAAGATTAGATCAGCAGATTGAAGCTGGAGAAGAATTTGGGGTTCTCTACAAGCGTGAAGGAACATAGTCAAATTACTTTATAGTGAACGTCAGGGCCACTTTGGCAGATAGTCAAAGTTATAAAATGGCTTCAAGGAATGCATGTAGAAGAATAAAGGGCAGGTTGGGCTACTGAGATACTTCTAGTAGGAGGTTATGTTAGATTATTAAAAATTGTCCTTCCATGAATAATGCCTTCCCATGTCCACACCCCTTTGCAATGTGGCTTTGCTGCTTCTCCCATCAAGGGGAGGAATTGCTTTCCCCTCCTCTTGAATATGGACTGATTTTTTTTACTTATTTTGATCAATGGAATGGTCAGATTGACAGAGCCCATCTTGTTCAACATAATGAATGCTTCCTAGATCCAGGTCTTCTGAAACCAGAGAAAAACATTTGCTTAAGGGCTGGGGGAATGGCTCAGTGGTACAGAGCTTATCTAGCATGTGCAAGGCCACAGGTTCCATTCCCAGCACCAAAAAAGTATTGCTCAACCCTTCAATCCCTTTAGGGTGCCACTTCTTTTGCTACTGTTCACAGTTGAACATTTGTCTATGTGGGGGACTTGTGATTTAGTCTCATTTCTAAACATTTTGTGGAAGTGATGTTTCAGTTTTGGTTAAGGCAGTGAAGACATGGAGGGCCTCCTCTGTGTTCTCTCCACCCACCTCCTGTCTGTGAATAGATATTCCAAAGTGACTGTGAAGCCATGTGAAGATAGTAGAGACACACAATGAAAGGAATTTGATTTCTGATTTATTGGCTGAAGCAGAATTCCCCTATCAGATGGCTTTGCATTGTGATATGAGGCAGTAATAAGAATTTAATGTATCAAGTCACTGAAGCACTGATTTTGTTCATAACAGCATCTCATATAACCAGTTATGTGTAGATAAATGTTTAGCATCTGGATCTCCAAATTGAACAAAACAAAACATAAAACCCTAATTTGTAATGTTTGCTGATTTCTGTGGTGTAAATGCTCCCCAACCACAGCTGATTTCAAACTATCAAAGTGATGTCACTGAACTTGGAGTTGGGAAAAGATGCTAACTATTGGCTCTTGTGAGCCTGTACAAACCAGCTCCAGCACACCAATCTGTATAACTTGCCCTGACTAATTTACTCTGTCATCTTCAACACTGACTGGGTTCAGTAAGAATCTACATGGAGCCCAAGATAGGAAAAGTCTGGGTCACCCTACCATTTTGCCTATACTTGCTAAATACATTGGACTGTGACTTAAGTGTTTAATTACTGAGATTGAGGGATTTTTTTGTTAAAGGAAATTTAATATTTCCTTAGTACCTGGCACTGTGCCTTGCACATGGCAGGCAGTACTAAATATCTGCAAAATTGAATTCTCAAAGCTAGTTCTTCACAAAATTTGAGTAGCATTTGAGCCTCATATCCAATTTTTGGTGTTACTCTTAAGAATGTAGACTAAATACATTCAGCATCCAAATACTCAAAATATCTTCTGAAACAAATATATACAGTCATCCTTCAGTATGAGGAGGGAAGAGAACTTGTTCCAGGACCTCAAATATCAAAATATGTGGGTGCTCAAGTTCCTTATACAAAATGATCTAGTATATGCATAGAACCAACACATATACTCCTGTATATTTTAAATCATCTCTAGATTATTTATAATACCCAATACAATGTAAATTCCATGAAAATAGGGGTTATAATGTATTGTTTGGGAAATGACATGAAAAAAATCTGTACATATTCAGATGCTTTTTGTTTATTTCTTTGGTACTTAGGTGTTTAACCCAGGGCCCCACACATGCTAAGCAAGTGCTCTACCACTGGGCTGCATCCTCAGCCCATTTTTAATTTTTTGAGTCAGGGTCTTGCTAAGTTGTGGAGGCTGCCTCCACCTCCCACATCACTGGGATTGTAGGCATGCACTTCTGCTCCCAGCCTGTCAGATGCTGTTTTTTCCAAATATTTTCAATATGTGATAGATTAAATTCACAGATACAGAACCCATGGATATTGAGGGCTGGCTGCATATATTTTTTTCTTTTATTCACATTTCTTGTGTGCTAACAAATAATTCAAACTGAGATATATGACCACATCTATTCATGCTATGATTTATTTATTTATTTATTGGGTTGGGGATTGAACCCATATCCTCAAACATGCTAGATAAATGCTCTACCACTTGATACATCCCTAACATTTCTTGGCCTTGAACTCATGATCCTCCTGCCTTGGCCTTCTAAGTCACTGGGATTACAGTCATGCACCACATGCATAGCCATGCTATGCCTTGCATCCTGTAAAGTGGATTTGGCAAAAGTAGACATTCAACTTGGTTTATTGGAGAAGGACCTGGAAGCCCACTCCCAAAAAACAATCAGCCATTGAATGACAGACAAGCACTGACAATAGTGTCAGGCATGACACAGTGTTGAGTAGTATTTCGTCTGTTGTACATATAGTCGCTGAATTGGACTGGACTTGATGGCATCTAACAACAATAAGAGCAACAACATCTTGGTTTAATATCTGCAACTCAGTGCCCTCCTCTGTAAAGTGAAGGTGGTGATCTTTACCTATAAATTGCTGGAATCTCTGGACCTATGGGTTGGCGAAGGAAGAATTCCTTTAAAAGGAATTTATATAATACAGGCTGGCTTAATTTTCTAATTTTTTTAGTTTCTTCCCAGCTATGAGGTTGTTTTGAAAATGAGACCTTAAAATAAACAGAAAAACCAACAAAACTGGGTCCTGGAATACCGGAATACTGGAATACTGGAAAGGAGCCCAAAGGCTTCAAACATATCCTAACATGCACAATTCAGAACAGAGGGAAAACTGATTGCTGAATTCCTGTAGACAGATCTTTTTTAGACATAAATCTTCCAGCAAATGGCATCAGGATTTGGATTTTAAAAAATACTCATTTTTGCCCTTTCATTCTGAAGAAAGCTACCACCTCCTCCTCCCCCTCCCTATGAATGCTTGGAGCTCACTAACAATTCAAAATGTTTACCTGAAGTGTTACAATGCTTGTTTAAAGTTCCTGTATAATTAAGTCTGCTCAAGTTTCAATTTCCTGAGGGGGGGGGCGAGGTTCCTCTGAAGAGGAGCAACAAAATTGTAGGGACTGTTGAAACTTAGTTTCCTTGTGTCTTCCTGCTACCCCTTAAACTGTATAAAAACCCCAGGCCCCTCTCCTTCAGGGTGCCTTCCTTCCCTTGCTAGGGAGACTCCATGGAAGGTTGACCCCAGCGCCGGAAATAAAGCCTCATGTTTATTGCATCAATCTGCGACTCCGTGTCTCTCTGGAACCTCTCTCCTTGAAGATCCTAATTTGGGGTCCTACAATTCAAATCTTTTTTTTAAATGTGATGTACAACTTTGGGAAAGTACAGTATCAACTGAGATGGTATGTTACAGGCTAAAATTTTCCTTCAATTCTCTTTAGTCTTGCAAGTAATTAAAATGTGAATACTGATAAATCACAGGCTGTACATAGATTCAGACATTGAAAAGTGGGGGAAGGATATTTCTACAAGAGATAAAGCATAAGCCTGAGTGGTAACTTAACCAGAGGCTATGTAAGCCACACAACAGATATAGGAAGTTCCAAGAAATCCTCCCACAAAGGAGCAGAAAATGTAGATTGTACAGTTTGTTCAAAAAGTAACACCTTGAAATTTGAGTCTGGGTTTGTTCTCTTTAAAAAATTTGAAAAACATGTATTTGATGGTATATTCTTACATTTATGAATCAAACTCCTAAAATATGCAATTAGTTGTTAAATGAAAGTGATATTAACTTACTAACAGCCATCCTTTAGGAAAGACTGAACTTCGTTTATTCCTTAATATGATAGCACAGCACTAGACAAAACTCTTTGCATCTGAGATGGAGTTCAAATGAGAAAAATACAATTTTCCAAAAAATTAAATACCTGGAGAACTCACAATACTGCTGATTATTGAACTCTGATTCAACTGCTGAACATGTAGAACACAAACTTGCTAAAGAGAATTTCAGGGTAAGGAACAAAATTTGTGGCATGTAAACTCAGCCTTCTTTGGCTTATGGGTAAAATCCTTTTTGGTGGTAGCTTTCATGATGGTTATGGCTTACCAATCTCTGGTGGGGTAAAAATGTTTGGGTTTATCATCTCTATACCAACAGGGAAAGAAAGTTTTTATTTGAATAGCAATTTGAAGTTGCATTTTTTAATGGAGAATATTCAACTTAATCCATTTGGTCATGCTTTTAGATTCCATTTTATGAATGAATATGAATTATTTAGCTATCTATACTCTGCTAACACACTCTCTATTTTTGTTATGGGTCTTTTTGTTTTATTTTGGTTTGGTTTGTTTTGGTTTTGATTTTGGTTTTTTGATACAAGGTCTCCCTGGGTAGCACAGGCTAGTTTAGAACTCTGTATTCTTCTGCCTCAGCTTTCTGAGAGCTGGGATTACAAGCATGCAACACCATGGCTGGCCAGTTGCAGATCTTTTTTAACTCACTTATGTTTGCTATTTGGATGCCAAAAGGCAGTGTTCTGTGTAAAGTGACTTACACCAATCACTATGGTCCTTGCAGCATACTCCATAAGACCACATGAAGGTTTTGAGCACCTTGTAATGCTCTTTGACACTTCTGTAACTAAATGAATCCATGCTGAACACAGTTGTACTGTGTAATATTACATTAATCCAAAATATGTTCCTTGGAGAAAAACCATTTGACAGCAGGTGAATTCAGAGGACAAACTTAAAATTGAACATTTCTATATCACTTACATGGATCAATAATTGCAAAGTACTAAAAGTGTGATGTCATTAATTATGAATGGCTTCAAAACCAAGATTCATTTGGATATTAACATTGTCATATCCCACTAGCACTAAAGTTGCACATTTTGGAGATTGTTTGAAGATTTAGTGTTAAATGATGTTTTGCTAAACATAGTATTAAAGCCATCCCAGAAAAAGAGGGTATTCTATGAATACCTATGGATAGACTAACAAGAAAATAGCCTTTCCAAGACATTAGGAAGATAGGCACAGAGAATATCCAGGGACACTTGGACATTTGCTCAGTTTTATCCTTTACATGAGCTGAGTTTAGCTCAAGAATCACTTAGCCATCTAGCTTGCCTCTAGTGTTCTAGGATATCTCTAAATATTTCATTTTAAGGGCATACATTTAGGGGCTGGGGTTTAGCTCAGTTGATAGAGCTCTATGCTCTCTGAGACCCTGGGTTCAATTCCCAGGACCACAAAAATGGGAGAAGGAAGTGGCAATCCACTCCCGAAGCAATCTCCAAACAATCAGCCATTGAAAACCCTATGAGGGTCACTATGAGTCGAACCTGACTCGACAGCACCTAACAACAACAACAAGGGCGTACATTATTTGTGTAAATGTTTTTTTTTTTCAGTAGTACTGTGACATAGTTAAAAAATGAATTTCTCAGATAAGAAAAACAAAAGCAAAATTCAACTTTGCATGCTTAATGCCATTGGCAGCTTCCAAGAGATATAGAAGGGGTGGAAAGTTAGTCTCCTTGTTTCTGAGAAGATTCTGCATTCTTCCTTAAAGTAAGAGTTCAACCTAATTGGTGTGTATCACGCATATGGTTTCTCCCATAGTTGCACTACAATTGGCAATTGTCATTCAGAACAGTATGTGGGTACTATGAATGAAGTTTAGCATTTGAACATATGGTTAAATTGAGGGGAGAGAAGGACGGTAGGAGGAATGGGAGGAAATAAATATATCCAAAAACACATGGACATTATAATGGACTTAAGTTAAAGATAAAGTTCTGTTCTGGATAATGAAGACTAACTGAACAAATACATTTATATCTGCCATAGAGCCACAAGAACAAAGGGAAGAGAAAGAAGACAACAGTAATAAAATTATGGAAGTTGGGAAACAGATGAATAGAATGTAACTAATTTATGAGGCTCAACTCAGTTGAATTCTAAGCCAGCATTGGGAAAGCAAGGAAACAACTCAGTTTTTATCTTAGAACTTCTTTAAGGTTCAGGAACTGGTGGCAGCTGTAGAAATGGTGATAAAGATAAGGCCAAAAACAAGGTTTTGTCGAAAATCTTTAAAAAAGAAATTGGGTTCTACTCCACTCCACTCCAAATAGTCATGAAGAGACTGATTTTACCTCATTCTGGGAGAAGAGTAAAGGTTTATTTATTGTAGTGAGCAAGGACAATAAGTCTCTGAACTGTGGGAGAAGACAGGAAGTACAGCTGATAGCAGAGATACATAATGAATACAATGAGAATGAGGGGAACTTTACATACAAATTGTTGACACAGCCAGCTTTCTTTTCTCACTTAGTTTCCCAAATGCTCACAAGAGAAGGTAAAGTTCTGCTCTTGGGAATCTAATTAATTCAAGGGGAAAATAAGACATTATCACTGGAGATTACCTAATAGAACAGATTGGGCAGATTGCTTTATAATGCCTCTCATAGTTGAAAAATCCTACTTACGTACACAAAGTTGTGTAATGTGTTTCAGACAGTCAAAGGTCATCAAATATGAGAAATATGAAACAAGGTGAATGAAACATCCAAACACCAAAAAGCAGGAAATAGAAATTTCAGAGAGAAGTAAACATTTTTGTTGTTGTTGTTAGGTGCCGTCGAGTAGGTATCCGACTCATAGCGACCCTCTGTACAACAGGGGAAACACTATTGTCAGTGCTTCTCTGCTGTTCATAGGGTTTTCAATGGCAGATTGATTTTTGGGATGGGGTTGCCAGGTCCTTCTCCCAAGCCTACAGCTTCTGGTGTTCCCAGGTGGTCTCCCATCCAAGTACTAACCAGGCCTGACCCTGCTTAGCTTCCAAAATCTGACGAGATCGGATGCCACAGGGCTGCAGCTGCAGGCAAACATTTTTACAAAGATGATTTATATCCCCACAGAGATAAGGTATTATATCTATGAAACAAAAACAAGATGGTATGAGAAAAGAACATTCAAAATACATGAAGAGTTGAAGCGCTTTTGGAAATAAAATCTAATAAAAAGTATTGCATGAAATGGAACAAAAAGTATTAGGGATTAAAAGTAGGAGAAAAAAAGAAAAAGATCCATTCCAATGATCCAAATTTGAATAATCTCTGCCAATTTTGTAGAAGGAAACTGAAGTATCTTAAGTCATTTACTGAGATATTCTTATGAATTTTTAAGTTTCACAAAATGTTTCTTTTTAAATAAAAGTTTTCAATTTTTCTTATAGTTTGGTTTTCCTAAAGTTGTAGAGGAATACAAGTAGTTTAAAAGACAAATATATAGGCGTTTAAGACCTATGGTGAAAAGCATCAGCTTTCCCCTTCTCTTGTTCCTGTGTTCTTTAAACACAAAGTAGAGAAAAACAAGGGAAGGTGTCAGCAACAAAATAATTTCAGAACCACTCCCAAAATTGAGAACTGGAATCTCCAGTTTGAACATGTTCATAACAAAAGAGGAAAAGAGCTACACATCAAGGTGGAGTTTTAAATCACTTGGGACAAAGAAAAGGTATTTTCAGAGAGAAAGATTTTTTAAAAACAGCGAGAATAAGCAGCTTTGATATAAATGATTATAGACCAGTATAGCATTTTATTTTTCCCCAGTAATATTTCCAAAACACTGGAACAATGTCATCAAAACTTGAAAGGAAAATAATTTCCAACTTAGAATTCTGCATCCAGTGAAACTATGAATTAAGTTGTTGTTGTTGTTAATTGCCGTCAAGTTGGGTCCAAATCATAGCAACCCTACCTACAACAGATGAAACAATTCCCAACGCTGTGCCATGCTCAGCACTATGTCAGTGCTTCTCTGCTATTCATTGAGTTTTCAATGGTTGATTGGTTTTTTTTGCGGGGGATAGGGGGAGTAGAGGGTGGCCAGGTCCTTCTCCCAAGCCCACAGTACTTGGGTGTTCCCAGGTGGTCTCCTATCCAAGGACTAACCAGGCCCAAAGCTGCTTAGCTTCGGAAATCTGATGGGATCAGATGCCAGGGTGGTATGGCTGCAGGCATGAACTAAGTATGAGGGCAAAATAAAGATATAAACAGTCTCAAAAATTTTGCCTCCTATGCCCTCTTTCTTGGGAATGATTGGTCAATGTGCTCACCAAAAAACATAATAAACCAAGAAAGAGAAAGGCATAAAGCAATAGGAGAATCAAGTCAAGAAGGCAAAAGCCAGGTGTGATGGAGCACACCTGTAATCCTAGCACTTGGGAGACTGAGGCAGGAGGACCATGAGTTCCGGGACAACTGGGACTACATACCAAGACCTTATCTCAAGAACCAAAATGCAAAAACAAAAACAAAAAAGCAAGATGGCAAAAAAGAATATCTAAGATGGTGATGAAGGGAGTTTCTAAGATGATGGTGTTCAGCAGCCCTATGGAGCAAGCTATCCATATTTAAGCAGATCAGAAATCTTGAGAGAGATTTCTCTGGGAAAAAATGATGAAACTGATAGAATGTTTGATGTATTTAAACCTATTGGGAGGAAGAATGGAGAAGAGACTGGGGGCGAAGTAATTTTAGGTACATAGGAAACTAACAAAGGAAACAATTGTTTATTCCAGGGAAAACAGAAAGTTATGCAGTAAAGAAAAAGTACCCACAGTAAATAGAGGGGAGAGAGGGATGGGCCCCAAATATCTATAGATTCTATGTAATTTTCATCACAATCCCACTAGATCGTTTTGTAAAAATGGAAAGACTGGTTCTAAAATTTATATGAGAATGCAATGGATCTAAAGTAACCAGATAAGACCATCCCAACCTGCTACAAACCAATCCAGAAGGTGTTTTGTTTTGCCCCAGCACCTTTCTGTTCTGTCAATAGCCTCTGAGAGCATTCATCCCTATCCCAACCACCCTCACCAGGGACCCTACACAGGTCCAGGGGAACAAAAGTGCCTCTAAGTCCAGCACATGCATATTTAAACCAGTCAGAGAATTTAATGTGAGGCACGAGACCTGATTGTGCCAATTAGCAAGGAGGAGCCAGTCTACATTTGGAGATTGGGGCAGCATGTCCTTCTTTCACCATTGCCAAGGTGGCAGAAATTATTCAAATTCAGCATGAAATGGAAGTGCCATCAAATGCTGACCTGGAACAAGAATTCTAAGGAGTTCCAAATGCTAGTGTGATGTGCAGGTTCCAGAGAGGGTTGTCATGACAGGAAATAATGACATTCCATTTTCAAGACCAGCAGATCCTGACCTTAATTCAGTCAACTACCCTCTAAACCTTGGCACTTCGACCACAGCCTGATGTCCTTACGTTAAGTAAAAGATCACTGGATTTCTTCATTTACAAAGACTCTTCAAAATGAAGAAGTCCATGCAGTTGCTAAACTAAGAAGAGAGCGCTCTATGAGTGAAAATGCTGTTTGTTGAAATGGATAGTTAGTCATCGATCATTTCACAGTAACACCATTACCACAGCTAAGCTCCTGTCTGTCTTCTCCAGATGTTACCTGAAGATAGAGCTAATGGGTCCTCTGCTCGTGGCATTTTGTCACTTATCCGGTCTTCTACTCATAGAGCTTACCATCGGATCTTAGATTCACTAAATGAAAATCACCGACCTGTGTTGGGTTGCCGGCATCCCACCTCCACTTGGAATCCTCAACAGGACACCGTGAGGCATGGCATTTCAAGTACGGATACAGCAATTGAAGGGACTTCGGATGACATGAGTGCTATAGATGCAGCTGCGTTGAGACGACAGATAATCAAACTAAATAGACGTATGCAACTTCTAGAAGAGGAGAACAAAGAACGCTCCAAAAGAGAAATGGTCATGTATTCAATTAGTGTAGCATTCTGGCTGCTTAACAGCTGGCTTTGGTTGCGTCGCTAGAGGTAACCTGAACTCTCAAAAATAATGTCTTGACAGCTAGAAATACAGAATTTGCAAACTCCTTTGCTTCTGTCTTTTCTTTGTACAACCATCTTATAGTCCATACCCCAATAATGCATTACTTCCTGAAGTAGGGGGGAAGGACCAGTAAAGGTATTTTGTGTCATTCAGCTGTATTTAGTTTTGACCAATTTGGTAGTAGTACTTAAAATTCTTCTTTTGCAAATTTTGTGAATACGCTCTAGTCTTTGTTTTTTAAAGGAATTTATCTCTTTGTGGCATCAATTTGCACAATGAATTCTCTGAATGGGAGAGAGAGCACAGAGACAATGGATTTAGAAATATGTGTGTTTTTTTAAAAAGCAATGCCTGTCCTGTTTTTCAAATATTATTAAGTAGCTTTGTTAGTAGATGTTTTTGCATCCACATTTCAATGTCAACACTTTTAAAGTCCTGATCTCGTGTCAAATTTGAGAAAATCAAGTCATCTAATTATTTCTTGACCACCCTGATCAAACATCTGTAGAGATTAAATTAAAATAATTCCTAACATTTCAGTAGTTCATCTAACAAGCATGAAATATATTTTCACTTTACTTTTGCAGATGGTTTTCTATAAAGTACATTTTCAGTAATTTCATGTATGAATATTTTAAAACCTACAGGATAAATGTATTTAGTAAACTGGTAGCCAAAACATAAAATAAAATAATCAAGTATGTTTTGAAAGCGAAGAATAAAGTTGATGAACTTAAACTACCAATTTTAAGTCTTATAAGCTATCAGTAATCAAGGCTACATGGTATTGGCTTGAAGATGGGCATACCTATCTATATAACATAATAGGAACCATAGAAATAGACCCATGCCTATATGGTTAATTGATTTCGTTTTAAAAGAGGGGGACATGGGGGCTGGGAGTTTAACTCAGTGGTAGAGCACTTGCCTCTTCTGTACTGCCAGCACTGGAAAGCAGACACAGAAGGATGTTTCATTTCAGGCCAGCCTGGGACACACAGCAAGACCCTGTACATACACAGATCCCCTCAACACCCAGATTTGTTTGAACACCATGTGACCATGGGCACACCCTGCCCTGGGGAGAAGATGAAGCAGGCAGCCTAAGAGAACATACAAAGAAATACCAGAAATGGTTTGTAAGTTTCAAAGAGGAAACATCATCAGTAATATATCCTGTTGTTGTTGTTAGGTGCAGTAGAGTCAGTATCTGACTCATAGCGACCCTCATAGGGTTTTCAATGGCTGACTGTTTTGAAATTGCCTTGGGAGTGGATTGCCAGGCCCTTCTCCCATTTTTGCAGTGCTGGGAATTGAACTCGGACCTCAGAGACTGCAGCGTAGCGCTCTACCAACTGAGCTAAATCCCAGCCCAATATATCCTGAGGAAATATAATTACCATGTAAATGGTGTACAACCTACCTGCTGTAGAAGTATCCACTGGAATCACCTGAAATGCTTCAAGAAGCCCTTCACAACTTTGGGCCTTGGCAGAGGGTGGTGTGTGTTTGTGCTCGTGTGTGTTTGCCTTTGCTCGTGTGTGTGTGTGTGTGTGTGTGTGTGTGTGTGTGTGTGTGTGTGTGTAGGTTGATTTTCCCTAACCCATTCCAAGTTGAAAGAGGAGAAATCATGCACAAGGCCCTGATTTCAACCCTCAGCACCTCCCTCCCAGGAGAAAGAGAGAGAGAGAGAGAGAGAGAGAGAGAGGGAGAGAGAGAGAGGGAGCGCAAGATAATTAAGGAGGTATAAGAGTCTTCTCAAGAAATAGTGTTCAAAAAAATTTGAAAGTCTATGTGGAAACAAAAAGAACTTCAAGCCATTTATCATACCATATGCAAAAGAAATGGACCATAAATCTTTTCTTAACTTTTTTATTAGTAATTTTTAATGTACAACTTAATGGGTCTCATTATGACATTTCCATACATGCATTTCATCGTACATTGCTCATATTAACTTCCCCTTTACCCTCTCATGACCCTCCTCCCCCATCACCTCCCTCCACACCAATTGTCTCCTTTCTATTTGCATGTCTTTTTTGTGAGTGTATCTATCTACATATGTACATCCCAATTTTGCCAAAAGGACAATATATATGATATTTTTCTTCAATTATGCTTTCTTCTTTCATCCTCCCCCTTCTCTTTAGTCCATTCTCTCTCCCTACTTAAATGCTGCTTTCATGATCTATGTTTTAAAAATAAATATGTATTGAAGCCTAACATCTACTATGAGAGAAAACATGAGATGTTTATCTTTCTGAGTCTAGCTTAATTCACTTAAAATGATGATCTCTAGTTCCATCCATTGTCCTGAGAATGCCATATTTTTTCCTTCTTTATGGCTGAATAAAATTCCATGGTGTGTATATACTACAATTTCCTTACCCATTCATCTGTTGATGGACACCTAGGTTGATTTCACATCTGGGCTATTATGGATAATGCCATAATAAACATGAATGAGCAGATATCTCTATGGTATATTGGCTTATATTCTTTCAGATATACACTCAGAAGTGGGATAACTGGGTCATATGGCAGTTCTATTTTTAGTTTTTTGAGTTATTCTACACTGATTTCTATAGTGGCAGCACCAATTTGCTTTCCCACCAGCAGTGTATAAGGGTTCCTTTCTCCTCGCATCCTCGCCAGTATTTGTTGATGTTTCTTTTCTTCATGGTAGCCATTCTGAATGCAGTGAAATGGTGTCTCAGAGCAGTTTTGATTTGCATTTCCCTGATGGCTAAGAATGTTGAATATTTTTTCATACGCCTGATTATTGGCCATTTGTATTTCTTCTTTTGAGAAGTCCCTGTTCAGTTCTTTTGCCCATTGTTTGATTGGATACTTGGCTTTTTTGATGTTGAATTGAGTTCTTTATATATTGTAGATATCCTGTCTAATGTATAGCTGGCAAAGATTTTCTCCCATTTTATAGGTTGTCTCTTCATCCTGAAAATTGTGTCCTTTCCTGTGCAAAAAAATTTTAATTTCATACAATCTCATTTGTCAATTGTTGCTATTGGTTCCTATGCTTTTATGGCCCTATTCAGAAAGTCCTTTCCTATACCTATGTCTTGAAATGTTTCCCTATATTTTCCTCTGGCTGGGATTTAGCTCAGTTGGTAGAGTGCTGCTCTGCAGTCTCTGAGATCCCAAGTTCAATTCCCAGCACCACAAAAATGGGAGAAAAGTCTGGCAATCCACTCCCAAGGCAATCCCGAAATAGTCAGCCATTGGAAACCCTATGAGGGTCGCTATGAGTCAGACACAACTCGATGGCACCTAACAACAACAAAAACATATTTTCCTCTACTAGTTTCTAAGTTGTAAGTTTTACATTAAAGTCCTTGATCCATTTTGAACTTTTTGTACAAGGTGAGAAAAAGGGATCTAATTTCAGTCTTCTGCATGAGGATATCCAGTTCTCCCAGCACCATTTGTTGAAAAGGGTATCTTTTCTCCAAATTATATTTCTGGTAACTTTGTCAAATATCAGGTGGCTGTAGCTGCATGGGTTTATTTTTAGATCCTCTATTCTGTTCCACTGGTCGACATATCTGTATTTGTGCCAGTCCCATGCAGTTTTTGTTACTATAGCTTTGTAGTATAATTTGAAATCAGGAATTATGATGCCCCCTGCATTATTCTTTCTGCTCAGGATCATGTTAGTGATTCAGGGTCTTTTGTGCTTCTGAATGAATTTTTGGATTGTTTTCTCTATTTCTGTAAAGAACGTCATTGGAGTTTTGGTGGAGATTGCATTAAATCTGCATATTGCTTTCAGTAATATAGCTACTTTTACAATATTCTTCTTTAATGCATGAGCATGGGAGATCTTTCCACCTTCTGGTGTTTTCTTTAGTCTCTTTCTATAGTGTTTTCAAGTTTTTGTTGTAGAAGTTTTTCACCTCCTTGGTTAGGTTTATTCCCAATATTTTGTTTTGAAGCTATTGTGAATGAAATTATTTTCCTGATTTCTTTCTCTGTCTGTTTTTGTATGTTAATTTTGTATCATACACTTTGTCAAATGTGTTTATCAGCTCTAAGAGTTCTCTGGTGGAGTCTTCTGGATCTTTTAAGCATAGGATCACATTTTCTGCAAATAGGGATAATTTGACTACTTCCTTTCCTATTTGGATCCCTTTTATTTCTTTTTAGTGTCTTATTGCTATCGCTAATAATCCAATTATTACATTGAATAGCAGTGGAGACAGTGGACACCCTTGTCTTGTTCCCAATTTGAGGAGAAATGCTTTCTGTTTTTCTCCATTTAGTATGATGTTGGCAGTGGGTTTTCCATAAACTGCCTTTATTATGCTGAGGTATGTTCCTTCAATTCTTAATTTCTTCAAGACTTTTATCAGAAAAGGATGTTGGACTTTGTTAAAGACTTTTTCTGTATCTATTGATAGGATCCTGTGATTTCTGTTGCTGAGTCTATTCGTATGCTGTATTACATTTATTGTCTTGTGTATATTGAACCAGAGGGAGGGAAAGGAGCTAAAGATAAAAAGAAATGATTATGTGATAAAGAAAGTGACATATAAACAGAATTATGTAACAATCACAACAATAAGAAGTAGTGAGACTAATAGATTTAAAGTATAGTAAATAGAAAAGAGAGGTATACAGAAAAAGCCAGGGAAGCTGAAAAAGAAAGGAAAAATTAAAAAAGAAAAAGATAGAAATTACATTAGTAAAAAAGGAATTGAGGAGATGAAAATTAACAATGAAAAGATGGCAAATACAAAACCAAAAGTAAAAAACAAAAGCAAAAGAAAACAAGACAAAAATAAGGAGGCAGACACCAAATTGCTCCCCTACAACTCCAGTGTCTCTGAGAACTGAGGCGGGAGGATCGTGAGCCCCAGGCTAGAGGCAGCCTGTGTAATTCAACATGATCCTGTCCCCTATCAAACATAAGAAAAAGTTTGGGGATACTACACCATGGCACTACAATTACCCCTGTACAGCAGGAAGGAAACAAAAGATAAAGAACACACACACACACACACACACACACACACACACACACACACACACAGAAATAAACAGACTAAAAAATGAAGAAAAAGTACTGGAGGGGCAGCAGCTTTCTGTGACCTCTAATATTAGAGTCTGTTAGGTGGAGGTTGTGGTCAGTTAAGGATGGAGTCTTTTTATCTGACCATGGCTCACATTTGACAGTCTCCATTAGTCCCCCTCAGGAGATGGAGATAAGAGTCCTCTCTTCTCCCCAGTGGGTGGGGCTTGCTTCTGAGCAACTTTCCCAAGCCTCTTGCTAACTGAACCTCAGTGAGTCAGTGTCCTATCTCTCCACTAACTGCAACTTTTTGCTGCAAGTGTGTAGCACACTTCGGCTATGGCAGGTCACTCCCAGGCTCTCCACAGGTGATAATTCTTTGTTTTCTGGTCTCCTAGGTATCTTAATCTCACACAATAGGTTCCCTCTCAAGATGTCATTGGTTAAAGGTCCTCCGAGATATTGAACAGAGGAAAGAGAGTCACTTCTCCAAAGTTGAACCCTTCAGACAGAGAAAGCCACAGGCTCAGAAAGTCCCTGGAAGAGTTCAAGGGCTTCAACGACTGCGGGCTTGTCCTGTGGGACTGAAAGTATGAAGGCCAGAGCTGTCTGGCCTACCTCTGTGAATGAGGGCTTCATTTCCTCTCCCCCACTGGAAGCCCTGGCTGGAGACTTGTCCTGATCAGTTGTCCTTGCTGTTCAGCTCTGTTCTGCTATCTGGGACCAATAAGCAGTCTCCTTTGCAGTTTCTGTGCTTCTCCAGTCCTACTTTCTATGGAAAAGATGTCACTCCTTCCTATTCTAACTCCTTTGTTTTACCAGGTCACACAGAGGCGGCCTTCAATCTGCCATCTTAAATTGGAAATCCATAACTAAAATATTTTTATGAAAAATAATTATTTTTTCCAAAACAAAACTATTAGTAGCATTATTTTACATTTTTATATCTCTTTACTGTCTCCCTTAATAGAAGACAACTAAACTTTTATATCTACGTCTTCATTCTAGCTTTTAGAATATTTTGTGACAGACGTATATACATGAAAAAATACATTACATAGAGGCTGGTTTCAATCTGCCACCTTAAACCAGAAATCTGAATCATAAATCTTAACACAAAAGCTTAAAATTATAAACATTCTGAAAGGGAACATGAGAAAAGATTTCTTTAATAGGACATAAAAATTGTGATATCTTAAAAGACGTGTATGGATTTAAAAATGCAGTATATGTAGACATGGAATTCTATTCAGCCTTAAAAGAGAAAATCTTGTCATTTTAAAAAACATAGAGATAACCTGAAGGACATTGTGGTAAATGAAATAATCTAGGCATAACTTACTTATATATGGAATATAAAAAGTTGAAGTCAGAGAGAGTAGGATATGATTATTGGAGGCTAAACAAGGCAGATGGGGAAAGGGAGGGTTGGTTAAATGGTACGAAGTTTGTTAAACAAGAGGAATAAGCTTTAATGATCTAGTGCATAAATAATGGCTATAATAAATAAATGTGAATTGTATATTTCAAAATCACTAAACTAAATTTTAAATAGTTTCACAAAAAAGAGAAAAAAGTATGTGAGATGATAGATTTAATAAATCAAAACATCACACTATACCCTATAAATACATACAATTATTAATTGTCAATTAAAATGAAACTTAAAAATCTGGGGAACAAAGAGTAAAGTGGGTAAATTGAATGTCAAAACTTAAAACATCTTTTCTTTGAGCATTACTGTTAAAAAAAAGAAAAAGACTGTGACTGGCCAGGAGAAAATATTAGTAAAACATGTGTCTAATAAAGAATCTGTATCCAGAACACATGAAGAACTTCTAAAACCCAATAATAAAAAGACAAAAAATCCAGTTAGAAATGAGCAAAAGGTACAAAGAGACATTTAATCTAAAAAGATATATGAATGAGAAATAATCAAATAAAAGAAAATCAATATCCTTAATCATTAGGGAAGTGTAACTTAAAATCACATTGAGGTACTATTCACACCCATTAGTACAGCTAAAATTAAAAAAGATTGCCAATACCAAGGGTCAGCAAGAATATAAAGCAAATTGGATTGCTCATAAAGTGTAGGTGAGAACATAATATGATAAAATCACTTTGGAAAAGAGTTTAGCAGTTTCATATAAAATTAAAAATATACCTGCCTATGACTCATAGGTATTTGCCCAAGAGAAAAGGAAATATATGTCCATACAAAGATTGAATGTTCATGAAAGCTTTATTCTTAATAGTCAAAACCTGATAACAACCCAAATGTCTAATGAAAGAGGAATGAATCAACAAATTGTGGGAGACCCACACAGTACAATTTCACTCAGCAGTAAGAAAGAACAAACTACTGACACATGCTTGCAATGTAAATGAATCTTAAAAACATTATGCAAAAGAAGCCTGACTCAAAAGGCTATATATTTTATAACGTCATTTACATAAAACTCTAGAAAAGGCAATCCAATTTATAGGGATAGAAAGAGGATCAGTGCATATCTCATAGGTGTGTGTGGAAAGAGTGGTGGGAATTGACCTAAACGAGGCACAAGGGAGATTTCCAGGGTAATAGAATTTGTTGATAATTTTTCAAATCTCTTCAAATTATGTACCTAAAATGGGTGCATTTTTATGTATGTAATATATCAAATATATACCTTAATAAAGTTGATTTAAAAAAATCAGTGTCACTCACCACATTAACTAAACAATGGAGAAAAAAAACAGATGATCATCTCAACAAATGCAGAAAAAGCATTAGATGAAATTCGCTAATGAGTCAAGTTACAAATTCTTAACTTCAGAAGTGAGGAAGCTGCATTAAAGTCTTTTTTTATAAAGAACCTACAGCAAACCTTATGTTGGTGAAATGTTTCCTTTGAGACTAAAACAGGGATGCCCTCTAATCACTCTCCTATTTAACACTGTACTACATGTCCTAGTCAGTTTCATTAGCAAGTAAAAATAAAGAAGTATGAGGATTAGAAAGAAAATTTATTCATAGATGTACTTATGTTTGTAAGACAAGCTCAAAAGAATCTACAGTTAAGCTTAGAATTAAAAAATAAGTTCAACAAAGTTGCTGGATACAAAGTAAAAAAAAAAAAGAAACCTACATTTTATACACCAGAAAAATCCATTACAAAGGGAATTTTTTCTTTTCATTTCTTTGTTTCTGGCTGTCTTTCTTCTTTTCTTTTCCCTTTTCCTTTTTTTCCTGTATTGAAAAGTCAGACCCAGGGCCTCATGTATGATGCTAGGCAAGTGCTCTACCACTGAGCCACCCCCTCAATCCCTCTTTTATTCTTTATTTTGTGACCAAGTCTTGCTACATTTTACAGGCTGCCTCTGACCTTGAATTAATGATCTTCCTGCCTCAACCTCCCAAATCACTGGGATTACAGGGGTGTAGCACATTACTGGCTACAAAGTGAAATTTTAAGAAAATACTATTTATAGTAGCATCACAAAAAATTAGACACCTAAGAGTTAATCTAATGTATGATATACAAGGGCTCTTTACAGAAAACCATGAAAAATAATGAGAAATTAAATACATAAACCAATGCAAATCTCAATATTCCCATATCAGAAGATTCAATAAAGTATAAATATTGATTCTTCCCAAATTGCTTTACTACAATTCCAATTAAAATCCAAACTTTTTCACCAAAACTGACAGGAATTCTAAAACTTACAACACAAATGCAAAGAGCCTAAGATATCCAAAACAGTTTCAAAGAATAATGACTGTAGTGGATGTCAAAACTTACATAAAGACAATGTGTTAGTGGTATAAGAGTACTCAAATAGAGCCAGGCTCAAATAGAGCCGGCCATGGCAGGGCACACCTGTAATCCCAGTGACGTGGGAGGCAAAGGCAGGAGGATCGCAAGTTTGAGACCAGAGGCAGTCTGTGTAATTTAAAGAGACCCTGTCTCAAAAAGTAAAAAAATGGGCTGGGGGTGCAGCTCAGTGGCCCAGCACTTGCAAAGCCTGCAAGCGCAAGGGCCTGGGTTCAACCCCCAGTACCACACACACACAAAAAGAATGCTCAAATAGACTGATACAATAGATATCCCAGAAATAGGCATAAAAATCTCAAGACATTTGATTTATTATAAAAGTTGCAGTGGGGAAAGTCTTTTCAACAATGTTGGGTAATTTGTAAATTCCTATATTTAAATATTAAATTTTTTATTTAAGACACTCAATTTAGAAAATTCAAATCCAAGAAAATTGTTGATTTAAATGTGAGAAGCAAAGAAAGGAAACTATTGAAGTTGGGAAAGATTTTAGTAGGAGACACAAAAATAGTACATATTACTAAAGAAAAGATTGATATATTAGATTATATTGAAATTAAGAATTTTTGATCACTGAAGCCATTGAGAAAATGAAAAAGAAATCACAGAGTAAAAGATATCTGCAATAAAATAACAAAAGACTTATACCCAGACTATATGAAGAATTTCTACAAGTCAACAAATAATCCTACCCAGTATAAAAATGAGCAAAATTTGAGCAAGCATATCACAAAATATCTAAATGACTAATAAGCATATTTAAAAGGTGCTCGAGTACATTAGTGATCAAATGAAATGTACCATGAGAAACCACTATAGATAACAGAGTTGCTAAAATGACATGCAATATTAAGTGTTGAGGATGTGGAGCAACAGGTACTCCTATACATAGTTGGTGAGAGAGTAAAGTATTAACATCACCATGTAAAATTGTTTGACACACAACTGAAAACATTCAAACATACTAACATGGGCTGGAGGTGAAGCTTAGTGATCAAGCATTTGCCTAGACCCTGGGTTCCATCCCCAGCACAGCCAAAATGAATAGATAAATAAAAGTTTACTAACATGGATTAAAATTTAGGGATGAAAATGAGCAAAATATACCTGCTCACAATATAAATAAATCTCATAAATATTTTTGAGCAATATAGGTCAAACACAAAAGATTATGTAACTTCACTTATAGAACGTCATTAACAAGCAAAACAAAGCTATAATTTTAGAATGGAGGATGGTAGTAACCTTTGAGGAGGGAAGAGGGACAGGAACTTGGAGGTACATTTTCCAGGAACACACAGAAACTAAATAATACATATTAAAAATACTTGACTATGTGAGGGGAGAAAGAGAAAATGGAGGTACAGAATAGCAACAACAACAACAAAAAATTTGCAGGACTGGGGTATAGCTCAATGGTAAAGTGTTTGTCTAGCATGTGCAAGGGCCTGAGTTCAATCCTCAGTGCCACCAAAAAAAAAAAAGAAGAAAGAAAGAAAGAAAAACAAAAATTTTCTTTATAAATAAGAAAGGAGATAATGACTAGCCAGGATCAGAAATCAACTTCAGCAAATGATCAAAGTCAGCATCACCAGCAGTGAGACAAATCTATATTATTTGCCTCCTATGTGATGTGCTAAGAATCACATGTAACTTTGGTGGTATACTTACCAAACATGTAGCCCAAGTTTAAGCAGAAGGAACCATCTGAGAAATCCAACTTGAGGGATAGTCTACACAATTACTGTCCTCTGTTCTTTCCATGTGTAAAAGTCATGAAAGATAAAGGAACGCTGAGAAGCTGTTCAAGGTTAAAGAAGACTGTTGTTAGGTGCTGCTGAGTCCAGTCTGACTCATAGCTGCCCTGTGAACAATAAAACCCTGATACACTCCCTGACAGTGTGCCAGATACAGGATCTTTTTCATGTTTAAGCCCACTGTTGTAGCCACTGTGCCAATCCATCTAGTTTAGAGTCTTTCTTTTTTTCATTGACCCGCCACTCTCCCAAATATGATGTCCTCCCCCATGGACTGGTTCCTTCTGACTACATGTCTAAAATATTCAAGATGCCGTCTAGCCATCCTTGTTTTCAAGGAGCTCTCTGGTTGAACTTCTTCTAGGATGGATCTATTATTTTGGCAGTCTAAGAAGACTAGAGACATTATAACTAAGAGCAGGGTTTTGGGTTGGATCCTAAGCTAGAAATAGCACAACAGTGAGCCAAGTGGTAAAATTTGAACAATGTATGTATATTTTAATATTATTGTTAATTTCTGATTTTTATAATGTACTACATTAAGATATTAACATGCGGGGAAATTCAGAATATTTGGGTACTCTCCATACTATTCCCCCATGTGTCTGTCAGTTTTCCATGCTGTGGGGGCTTGCATGTTACTGTGATGCTGACAGCTTGCCACCAGTATTACAGATACCAGCAGGACCACCCATGGTGGACAGGTTTCAGCTGAGCTTCCAGACTAAGACAGACAAGGCAGAAGGACATGGCTAACCCACTCTCGAAACAATTAGCCATTGAATACTCTATGAAGAGCATAGAAGCACTGTCAAATATAGTGCCAGAAAATGAGTCCTCTGGCTGGCAGGAATTCAAGAAACAACTACGGAAGAACTGCCTCCTCAAAGTAGAGTCCATCTTAATGATGGGAATGGAGCAAAGCCCCTGGGACCTCCATTTGCTGATGTGGCATGACTCACAATAAGAAGGAATATAGTGGCTGCAACAATGAGCTCAAACATAAAAAGATCATGTGCATAACACAGTGGGGTAAAATAGCCTGGCATGGGCCATTTTGAATCAGATAATCATGTGGTCTACTATGCCCAGAATGAAAGATTAAAGAGAAATGAGATTGCATTCATTGCGAAAAAAGATATCTCAAGATCTGTCTTAAATTATAATGCTGTCAGTAATAGAATAACATCCATATGCCCACAAGGAATGCCAGTTAATATGACTATTATTCAAATGCATGCCCCCACCACTAAGCTACAAATGAAGATAAGGAAGATTTTTACCAGCTTCTGCAATCTGAGATAGATCAAATATGCAATCAGGATCTAGTGATAATTACTGGTGACTAGAATGCATAAGTTGGAAACAAAGAAGAAGGCTCAGTAGTCGAAAAATATGGTCTTGGTGACAGAAATGATGCTGGAGATCACATGAAAGAATTTTGGCAAAACAATGATTTTTCATTTTAAATACATTTTTTCACCAGCATAAATGTCTCCTATACTCATGGAATTCACCCAATGGAACATACAGGAAACAAACTAAATACATTTGTGGAAAGAGATG
Organism: Pedetes capensis; assembly: GCA_007922755.1. Taxonomy (NCBI): domain Eukaryota; kingdom Metazoa; phylum Chordata; class Mammalia; order Rodentia; family Pedetidae; genus Pedetes; species Pedetes capensis. Next base: position 59,680 of record VMDO01004754.1, read on the forward strand.
ATGGAAAAGCTCAATATCAAAAGTCAGAACAAGACCAGGTGCTGACTGTGGATCAGGCCATCAACTAGTAATATGTAGGCACAAACTGAAACTGAAGAAAATTAGAACAAGTGTATGAGAACCCAGGTATGACCTCAACTATATCCCACCTGAGTTCAAAGACTATGTCAAGAACAGGTTTGACACTAATGATGGAAGACCAGATGAGTTGTGGCATGACATCAAAGACATCATTCATGAGGAAAGCAAAAGGTTATTAAAAAGATAGGAAAAAAAGAAAAGACAAATTTACATGTCAAAAGAGACTCTGAAACTTGTCCTTGAATAATGAGCAGCTAACATAAAAGGAAGACAAGACAAAGTTAAAGAACTTAACAGAAGATTTCAAAGGACAGCTGGAGAAGACAAAATCAAATGTTATAATGACATGTGCAAAGAGTTGGAGATAGAAAAAACCAAAAGGGAAAAACATGATCTGTTTTTCTTAAGTTTAAGAAATTAAAGAAAAAATTCAAGCCTTGAGCTGCAATAATGAAAGATTCTACAGGAAAACTATTAAACAATACAGGAAACATCAAAGAATATAGAAGGAATACACAGTCATTATACCAAAAAGAATTAGTGGGTGACCAACCATTTCAAGAGATTGCATATGATCAGGAACTGAAGGACAAAGTGGAAGCTCCCTTGAAGGAACTGGTGAAACATAAGGCTACAGGAGTTGATGAAATGCCAATAGAGATGTTTCAACAAACAGATGAAGCACTGGAGGTGCTCACTTGTTTATGCCAAGATATTTGGAAAACAGTTACCTGGCCAACTGACTGGAAGAGGTCCATATTTGTGCCTATACCCAAGAAAGAGGATCCAACTGAATGTGGAAATTATCAAACAATATCACTGATATCACATGTAAGTAAAATTTGCTAAATATAATTCAAAAGGATTGCAACCATATGTAGACTGGGAACTGCCAGAAAAGCCAGATGCAGAAGAGGGCACGGAACCAGGGACATCATTGCTGATATCAGATGGATATTAGCCTAAAGCAAAGAATACCAAAAAGATGTCTATCTATGTTTTTATCACCTATGCAAAGGCATTTGACTGTCTGGATCATAACAAATTATGGATAATGCTGTAAAGAATGAGAATACCAGAGCACTTAATTGTACTCATAAGGAATCTGTACATGGATCAGAAGGCAGTTGTTTGAACAGAACAAGGAAATATTTCCTGGTTTAAAGTCAAGAAAGGTATGCATCAGGGCCGCATCCTTTCACTGTACCTCATCAGTCTCTATGGTGAACAAATAATCTGAGAAACTGAACTTTATGAAGCAGAACATAGCATCATGATTAGAGAAAGACTCATTAACAACCTCCATTGTGCAAATGACACAACTATCCTTACTGAAAGTGAAGAGGATTTGAAATACTTACTGATGAAGATCAAAGAACACAACCTTCCATATCAACAAAACAAAAATCCTTACAACTGGGTCAGTATGCAAATTCACAATAAATGGAGAAAACATTGAGCTTGTCCATGAGTTTGCTTTTCTTGGTTCTATGATCAACATCCGTGGAGGCAGCAGTCAAGAAACAAAAAGATGCATTGCATTGGGGAAAGCTATTGCAAAAGATCTCTTTAAAGTGTGAAAAGTAAGGATGTCACATTGAAGACAAAAGTGCGCCTGACTCATGCCATGGTATTTTCAGTTGCATCATATGCTTGTGAAAGCTGGACATTGAATAAGGAGAAGAATTGAAGTTTTTGAATTATGGTGCTGGAGATGAATATTGAATACACCATGGACTGCCAAAAGAACCAAAATATCTGTCCTAGAAGTGCAACCAGAGTGCTCCTTGAAAACAAGGATGGCTATATTGTGTCCTATGTATTTTGGACATGTCATCAGGAGGAACCAATTCTTGGAGAAGGACATCATGTGTGGGGGAGTGGCAGGTCAATGAAAAAAAGGAAGACCCTCAACTAGATGGATTGACACAATGGCTACAACAATGGGCTTTAACATAAAATGGATTGTGTGCCTGGCACTGAATTGGGGAGTGTTTTGTTCTGTTGTACATAGGGTTGCTATGAGTCAGACCCAACTCAAGGGCACTTAACGACAACAGTTCTTATTTTTTAGATATAGTTCACATACCATGAAATTCACCGTTTGAAATGTATAATTCACTTGTATTTTGTATAGTCACAAAGTTATGCAGCTATCACAACCTTGTTGCTGTTAGATGCTGTCAAGTTGGGTGCAACTCAAGTGACCCTCATAGGGTTTTCAATGGCTGATTCTTTTGGGATTGCTTCTGGAGTGGACTGCCATGTCCTTCTCCTGTGTTTGCCGTGTTGGGGATCGAACCTGGGTCCGCAGGCAGTGCAGTGCGGCTCTCTACCAATTGAGCTGAACCCCAGCATCACATTACTCCATACTATTTTTATCATTCCAAAGAGAAGCCGTTTTCCCATTAATAGTCACTCTTGACTCCCTCCCAACACCCAGGCCCTTGCTACTGCTTATCTCTTCTCTGTAGAGTTGTCTATTGTGGATATTTCATATAAATGGAATCATACCACTTGTGGTTTTTTGTGTCTGGCTTCCTTCACTAAGCATGTTTTTGAGCTCATCCACACTGTAGTGTAAATCTGTACTTTATTCCTTTTATGGCTGTAAAATATTTCATTGTACTGATATAACACATTTTGTTCATCATTCATCAATTGATGGACATTGGGGTTATTTTCATTCTTTGGCTACTGTGAATTGTAATAGGGCTGCTATGAACATACATGTACTTTTTTGTTTTCAAGTCTTTTGAAATATATATATATATATATATATATATATATATATATGTTGTTGTTGTTAGGTGCCGTCGAGTCGGTATCCGACTCATAGCGACCCTCTGTACAACAGGGGAAACATTATTGTCAGTGCTTCTCTGCTGTTCATAGGGTTTTCAATGGCAGATTGATTTTTGGGAGGGGGTTGCCAGGTCCTTCTCCCAAGCCTACAGCTTCTGGTATTCCCAGGCGGTCTCCCATCCAGGTACTAACCAGACCCGACCCTGCTTAGCTTCCGAGATCTGACAGGATCAGATGCCACAGGGCTACAGCTGCAGGCAATATATATAATTTCATATGGTAACTGTTTAACTTTTTGAAGAACTGGAAGGTTTGCAAAGTAGCTGCATCACTTAGGTTCCTACAAGCCCCTCTCCTTTTTCAGTCAAACTAAAGGGTTGAACCCAGGGCCTCAAGCATACTTTACAAGCACTCTGTCACTGAGCTGCACTCCAGCCCATCTTTTTATTTTTTATCATGAGATAGGGTCTCACTAAGTAATGGAAGCTGCCCCTGGCCTTGAACCTGTGATTCTCCTGCCTCAGACTCCCAAGTTGCTATGATTACAGGGGAGTACCACCACGCTCACCTAGATCTTGGTTCTTGAGTGCAAGGGAGCCAAAGGAGCCATTGCTTTTAGGACCATGGATACTGCCTCTGGTTTGAGTCCCTGGGATTAAAGGCATGTGCCACCACACCTAGGTCCCACCAGCACTTTTGAGATTATTTTACAATGAAAAGTTAAAAAACATACATGGCCAAGTTGCTGTGACTCTCTCTGCTAGAAAGTGCCAATAAACCAAATCCATCCTTTCTTGGATTCCCACAGAGTGAGTGAAAAAAAAAAGTTGAGAAAAAGTAAGAAAGCAAGTCCCTGGTCATTTGCACCTTTCTGTCCTGCTTTCACTCACATTTCTGACTCCAAATGTGTAGAGTTTTTATGACACCAGCTGTGTGCCTCCTGCTCAACTCAATTCTGACACCATCAACCTGGAGTTAGCATCAGACTGTACAAATTAACAGCTCAATCCCACAAGACTGCCCCTACTTCAGATGCCAGTTGCTAGTTCTTGGCCATTTGTGCTTCTGTCTGGCCAGCTATAGATCAGGAGTTCCCAAGAACACCTCCTTGTGGTTGATAATTTACTGGAAGAACTCTCAGAACTCAGGGAAACAGTTTACTATTACAGGTTTATTATAAAAGACCCAAGTTAGGAATAGCCAAATGGAAGAAATATATAGGGCAAGATATATAGAAAAGGGCACTGAGCTTCCATCTTTCTCTAGGTCAACCTGGTCTCCCAGTACCCCATGTGTTCACCAACTCAGAGGGTATTTGAAACTTAATTTTTCTCTTGGGGGGGGGTTGGAAGTTTCATTATGTATATGGTTGATTAAATCATTAGCCATTGATGATTGTTGTGATCTCGATGTGTTCCCAAAAATTCATGTTGAAACTTAAATCATAAATACTAAGAAGCAGGGCTTTTTAGGTGATTAGATTTTAATGAGACTCTGGACTTTTAAGTTGCTGCAATGATTTTGGGGGCTATTGGGATATTGTGAGGTTATTTTACATATTTAAAGGACATGAATATCGGGGGATACGGCTAGATCTAATGCCATGGTCTGAATGTGCCTTCCAAAGTCTTATGTTGAAACTTTATCACCCATGTGAACTACTAAGAGGTGGGGACTTTAGGAAGTGATTAAATCATGAGGGCTTCGACCTCATGGATGGGATTGTTGTTAGGTGCCATAGAGTTGATATTCGACTCATAGTGACCCTATGTGCAACAGGCAAAATATATTGTTAGTGCTTCTCTGTTATTCATAAGGTTTTCAAAGGCTGATTGTTTTTTGGGAGTGGGTTGCCGGGTCCTTCTCCCAAGCCTACAGCACCTGGTGTTCCCAGGAGGTCTCCCATCCAAGTACTAACCAGGCCTGATCCTGCTTAGCTTCTCTGATGGGATGGAATGCCACAGTGGTATGGCTGTAGGTAGATGGGATTAGGGACCTTATAAAAATGCTTAATGGAAGGGGTTCTGACCCTTCTGCTCGTCCATATGTGACACCATATTCAGCATCTTTTTGCCCTTCTACCATGTGAGTTCATACCAAGAAGACTCACCAGATAGTGAATGCCAGTGCCTTGGATCCAGGGTCTCAGATTTCCCATCCTCCAAAACTTTGAGAAAATAAATCACTATGTATTTTTTATGTGTTACTGGGGAGTTGAACCCGGGGCCTCATGCATGCTTTTTGCAAGTATTCAACGACTGAGCCATGCCCACAGCCATTTTTTTACTTTGTATTTTAAGACAGGGTCTCACTAAGTTACGCAGGCTGCCTTTGGCATCAAACTTGCAGTTCTCCTGCCTCCACCTCCTGAATTGCTGAGACTAAAGGCATGGGCCACACACCTGGATAAATTACTGTTCTTTGTAAATCATCCAGTCTCAGGTACTTTGCTATAGTAGTACAAATGGACTAATATAGTGACTAAAGGGTTGAAGTGTAAGGCTCATTGGTATAGCACTTGCTTAGCATCCCTGAGGTCCTGGGTTCCATCCTCAGTTCTGGAATAGTACTGGAAAAAAATTTAAAGATAGTGATTAACTACTCAATCTCTGAAAGTCAGGAAGTGGGGCTGAAAGCTCCAACCTTCTAACCATATCTTGGTCTTTCTGGCATCAGTCCCCTTCCTGAAGCTAAATGGGGGGGCCCAGCCACCAGTCACCTCATTAGCATATGAAAAATTGACTCATCACTCCAGAAATTAGATGCTCCTGTCAGGAATCAGGACTAAGACTAAATATTAGAACAGAAGATGCTCTTAGCATTCCTATCACTTAGGAAAGTACAAGTGTTTTAGGAATTTTCTCAGGAACTGGGGATAAAGTCTAAATATGTATTTCCTATTACATCATATGAGCTGGGATTTAGCTCAGTTGGTAGAGGGCTGCACTGCAGTCTCTGAGGTCTTGAGTTCAATTCCCAGCACAGCAAAAATGGGAGAAGGGCCTGGCAATCCACTCCCAAGGCAATCCCCATACAGTTGCCATTGAAAACCCTATGAAGGTTGCTATGAGTCGGATACTGACTCAATGGCACCTAACAACAACAACTACATCATAGTCTTCAGCCTTGCTTTGGGGATCAGTCTAGAATCAGTCTACATCAGACTTGAGAAGGAAATGGTAAATTGACCAAGAATCTAGGAACTTCTTTACACTTGGCACCACTGCCAACACATTCTTTTTTAATGGCAAAGGGATTCAAAGAACTGCAGAAGTACAGGAGTGGAAATGGGAGAAGGGCAGCACTATTCCTTTGATAATTATAATGTGTTAAATATAACCATGCTGCACAGAGCCATGTATCACTCTTTTCAAAGGTTGCCAAACACCTCAAGTTGAATGATTTTCTCCTTCTAGGACACAAAGCCCAGTAACTCAGGTAGAGAATAGATGGAGGAAGTGATTGGTAGATAGGAAGCCAAAAGATTTGCACACAAATAACAGTACAATCATGTAAAAGCTCCAAGCCATTAGCTTTATTTTTACTGAATTCAGCATGGAGTAACAAAAACACATTTATCACCACAATTGACTATTACATGCAGACATTGATCTTTGCAGTCCTGATATTCAGTTTCTACCTTAAATCTGTCAATCTGTATTTACTGGATATACACAATTTCTTAGTAAAAATCTCCAGTTCATATAAGCAAGGGTTAATAAATTCTCTTTTAAAACCTTTATTCCCTTATTATTGATAATTTTAATCTAAATTGTTTCTTTAAAAAGTTACAGTATTAAATTTATTTACCAAGAGCAGGCAAACAAAACATATTATGAAAACTTGTATTTTCTAAAAGTTGTTTCATTCTCTTATCCTGAAAACTGGTGTTTGAGCTTTACAAGTTCTATGTCACCCCATGAGAAAGTTTTTCTTCTTCCAGTTTCATAAGAGATGGTGAACTGTGGTAAATGGTCCCATTTATCGAAATTCCTGAGTTCTCTTTCAGGGAACAAATGACAGAGTGGGATGTTGGGCAGTATGAAAAATTCAGATTCTACTGAGACTTATGGTCATTCATAAAAGTTATGGGGTGATGGTAAAGAGGGAACAAAAATAGACCAGGTTCCTGCAGGTGGGTGAGAATCCAAATGAGGAAAAATGGTGAGGTAGGACAGTAGTGTGATTAGGCAGATGAGGGTTACACTTTCTGAGAGTAATTACAAATAGAAACCAAATAACAATTCATAATATGTAAGTGACCAATCTTTAAGAGTTGAGGCAGGAAGAAGGAAGGATGACATTTCACCTTATCCCTGGTTCATCCAGTTTACTAAGTTGGTATGTGAGACCATTTGGAATGAAATCGTATGAAACTCTTCTTGGTAAAGGTGATCTACCTTTATCAGGTGCTTTCTCTGTACTTTATGATCAGTGAGAAGCCCCACTGATATATGGCTCCTGAAAAACAGTTATTTGGAAATATTAGAGAAAAAGTATTGATGAAACGGCCAATGAAGAACATGCTTCCAGGTAGCCTGAAACCCAGCAGACAATGTAGCTGTTGCCTTAACAAACACAGAAATCTACATTGTATGCCAGGTTCATGCCCCAGACCTGGATGTTCGGCCTGCAAATCATCCTCACATACTGTTTCAACACAATTGCCTTCTATATTCAGGATGTCAGAATTGGTACTTGTCTTCTCTACTACAAGACAAAGACAGCCAAAAGTCAAAATTGCTGGGTTCACCTACTACAAATGAAATTTCCTTAAACAATCATATCAACTTGTCATTATAATCATAGTATTTTGTAAATGCCATCTAAAAGTCAAAAAATATATGGATAGATGGGTAGATAGAGGGATAGTCAGGTAGGTGAGTAGATAGATAAGTAGATAGATAGACAGACAGATACCAAATGATACCTTACGCAGGAGGAAGGAGGGAGGAAAAAAGGAGGAAAAACAACCCATGGATAAAATATCCAGATTCTATCCCCGTATGGTGTTGAAAGCAAGTATTATTATTCATAAAAACCTTGCTAGTTCCCAAAACCCAACTAATACTGGAGGACTTCACACCTCAAAACTGTGTGTGTGTGTGGGGGGGGGTGTATGTACATGTGTGCCTCCAGGTAAAATTTTCATTACTAAAGATGGCTCAATAACCTTGTTCAAGACACCATAACTGAAGCTAGAAGATGCCATCAGAGACCCAGTAGCCAGATGTAGCTGCTGATTACAAGTAACAGGATCTACACTGGCTACTGAGCCATTGGGGGCATCTAAACGTTCCAGCAGCTGGGCACTCTGTGGCCTTCCTGGGAGGGAGTCTGTGGAAAGAAAGAAAAGATGTCAGTTCTGGAAATGAGAGCAGAAACAATGTAAAGAGATTTCAATTGCATATTTTCTTTGGATTATGAATAGGCATTTTGACAATAATTCCAAGTATGCAGTTTTACAACCTCTAGATTTACTTATTCAACAAACACCAATTGACTGATATGGAGTAAAGTGCCAGATATTCTCTCAGGTGCTGAAGACCTGTAGTGAACAAAAAAGATTGCCTTCGGGGGTAAACCTGATTCCTTGTGAGAAGATCCACAATTGATTGATTGGGATGTTTTGCAGTAAAATGTAAATATGCAGAGATGAAAAGCAAACAGGCAAACAAGAAACCCGACCTATCCAACCTATTTTATTGTGGCTTTTGAAGCATTTTTGTTATATCTTGCAAAAATATTTAAAGCAATAGCTCTACAGTATGTCTCTTCCGAGTTTTCCTCCCATAATTCAATGCATGTATAAAATAAGTTCCTGGATAGATACCCCTCCCAACTGATCCATCTATTCATTTATCCACCCAGAAATATTCAGAGTCCCTTCTTTGTATTTTACTCCAGGCACTGGGGATGCAACATTGAACAAAATCCCTATACTCATGGAAATAAGAATCTAAGATTTACTGTAAGGGTAGAAAAAGACAGGAAAGTATTCCAATCAATATATATTATCATTTCATAGAGGAATGCTGTTGTTTATAAGGAGGGCCAAGGAGAGTCTCATTGGGGGGCTGACATTGGAGGATCCTGAAGGAGGAAGAGGAGGAGAATCAGACACGTACTTGAGAAGGCAAAGGACAGCAGGAGGAAAGCAAGAGTCAGAACAAAGGCACCAGAGCAGGAAAACATCTGATGTCTTGGACAAGGCATTGTTATATTGGCATATGACCACCATGGCTACTTATTGTTTTTCTACTTTTAGAAGTATTCCTGAATGTAAATGACTATGCAACTTTGCTCCAAGTGCACGTCTTAGACTCCTACGTCTTATCAATTTAAAATGCTTCAGCAATCACTCAGAAAAGATTTAGGACACTTAACAACTAGAAGAAAGTTCTCAAAGGCTTAGAACTTTCATTTAGTACATTTGTTTGGACATGCAGCGGTACCACAGAATGACAACCAAATATCTATTACCAAAAGTGGCTTTTAAAAAAAATGTGTTAGCTGTAAGAAAGATAATCAGCTTTCTGGGAGCTCTAAATATATACATTATCTAGGGAATGTTGTAACTATTTAATCACAGGTGCCTAATTTTAAGGGGCAACACATTTGGGAAAGACAAGGATGGGATTTACAAGGTGAAATAGGTTTTTGTTTTTTTCCTTTTAACAATTCAAAGTCAATCTCATCTATAAAATACATTTTAGCATTACCTAACAACTACAGGATATACACTGAAATGGGGAAAAGATCCTTCCTTCAGGATCTTGGCTGAATCTTATCCTCAATGTTAAATAAAAATAAAACATTTACAGAACACACAAACTAACATTTCATAAACAGGTATGACTATTCATAACTCACCTTTTATGAGTAAGACTAAGGTGAAGGTTTAGTTTGGTTAGTTCCAGTGCTAAAATCTAAAGGACTATCTTTCATAAATCTTGGCCCATCTTTAAATTAGAAAAAGTGTATTTTTAATTATCCATGTTTGCCCTATCTATCCTCCAAATCTTATTAATTTAAATAACTAAAAGCCAGGTGTTATGGTTCACATCTATAATTTCAGCACTCAGGAGGTAGAGGCAGGAGCATCACAAATACAAGACTAGTATGGGCTACATAGCATGACCCTATCTCAAAATAAATAAAAAAAAATAAGATGAAGATGGTTTCTCCTTCTCTTTTAAATTTATGTTGCTGTTAGGTGCCATCAAGTTGGGTCCGACTAATAGTAACCCTGTGTACAGCAGAAAGAAACACCACCAGGCACTGTGCCATACCTGGCACTGTCAGTTTTTCTCTGCTATTCATAGGGTTTTCAGCAGCTGATTGTTTCAGGAGTGGGTTGCCAGGTCCTACTCCCAAGCCCAGAGCACCCAGTATTCCAAGGCAGTCTCTCATCCAAGTATTAACCAGACCTGATCCTGCTTATCTTCTAAGATCTGATGCCAGGGTGGTACAGCTGCAGGCCAACAAATATAGCATACAATTTAAGAGTTTATTACAAACATAGAGGCTGGGTGTGCTCCTATAATTACAGCACTTGGGAGGCTGAGGCAGGAGAATCTCAAGTTTGAGACCAGCCTGGGCTATACAGAAAGACTCTATCCCCATGAGAGATAAAGAGATAGAAGGGGAAAGAGAGAAAGGGGGGGATATAAAATATACACTAACATGGAATATTAACTAGTAACACATTTTCAGAGTTTAAAAATAAAAGCCAAAGAAAAGAAATAGGATTTAGTTCTAGATAGTTGTGTTATACAGTTCTATTATCTGATAATTAAGCAGGCAACTATGCCCCAGTGTAGGGGACAGAACTATTGCCAAGGAGCTTGATGCCTGAGTCCAACTCCTGTTGTTTTGTTGTTAAGTGCCATCGAGTCAGTATCCAACTCATAGCGACCCTATGTACCAACAGGCGAAACACTATTGTCAGTGCTTCTCTGCTGCATAGGGTTTTCAATTGCAGATTGATTTTTGGGAGTGGGTTGCCAGGTGGTCTCCCATCCAAGGACTAACCAGGCCCGACCCTGCTTAGCTTCCGAGATCTGATGGGATTGAATGCCACAGGGCTACGGCTACAGGCCCTGAGTCCAACTCATAGTAAAAAGAAATACAACAAACAAAAGATTCCATTCATTCTGGTCAAAGACCATTTATTTGAGGTGGAGAAAGTTTAATGGGAGTCAAAGACTGATTCAAAGTTAAGCCTGCCACCTGCCATTGAAAATCCTGCCTTGAACTAGAATGAAGGCCATTACTTAAGTTACCACAGAATTTGAAGAACTCACACTCTACAGATAAAATAGGGACAACCTATAAGCCATCCGAAGAAGAGACCAATTGATGTTTATAAATCATCTTTAACTTCAGCTCCTGGAAAGAATTTTTGATTCCACGACTGTATGTGGAAGTAAATGAAGAGGTACAAACACTTTCACAGCATTGACAGAATGTTAACTTTCCTAAATCAAAATTATCCAAATAAGCCAGGTACAGTGGCGCACAACTGTAATCCCAGCAACTCGGGAGGCTGGGGCAGGAGGATTGCAAGTTCAAGGCCAGAGACAGACTGCATAACTTAGTGAGGCCCTGTCTCAATTTTAAAAAAATTAAAAATGGGCTGGGGGTGCAGCTCAGTGGGAGAGTTCTCGTATGTTCAAGGTCCTGGGTTTAGCCCCTAGGTACCAAAAACAGCAACAACAAAAAACCCAGATGACTTTTTCAAAACTTGAAGTGAAACAATTATTATCTCAAAATAAGAGAACTTCCAAATGGTTTTCGATTCCATAATTTTCTTATAATCCCATGGTTTGGTCCCACATGCCCCCTAGCCCCCACTTATGATATTTCACCTATTTTAGTACATGTGCCAGCAGCCTTCTGTTGACTAAAGAGGAATACATTTAACTTGTACCATAAGCATATTTAAGGATTTGAAAAAGCATAAGCCAGTCCATTATTCTAACAATGTCAGAGCTTACTTTGAAAGTGAACAAAAACTGCCTCCCACCGGGTAGGCTTCACATTAAAGTGTTCTAACAAAAACACACAACAAACAAAAACCAACCAACCACACACACACACACACACACAAAGGGACATAAGAAAACTTTGGGAGGCGTTAGGCATGTTTAGTGCTTTAACTGTGGTGATGGTATCACAGGTGTTTGCTTATGCCCAAACTCATGAAATTGTCCACATCAAACATGTGTAGTTCTTTGTTTATCAATTATACTTCAACAAAGCAGTTTCTTTTTTAATTGTCTTCCGCATGGTAAAGAACCAAAAGTCTAATTAACTATAAGTATAGATGGGGAAAGAAATGCATGTACCCATATATACACAATATGCCATGGGGTGAAATTAACTAGAGGAGAAGCCAACCTTTTAAATACGGGTGTCTAATTAAAGTACATTCCTGGGAACTTGGATTCCTTCGGTGTTACGTTAGAGCACTTGAGCCAGGGTATCACCATAACCAGGCACGTGGTTGTAGCCCGTCCAACTCTTGCATACCTGAGATCCTGTGACTACACTGACCAAAAACATTTATACCAGCTGATGGTCACTTGATTCTCACATCTCCCTATTTAGTAAATTGCTCTGCAAGTCAACGTCAAGATAGAGGTGAACATTTTCTGGGATGTTCCTGCTCAAGACACTTTTTAAAGGACATTCTCTGCCAAGTAATTCTAGTCAGAACAGGCCTGGAAAGGGACTGGGTTGGCACAAGATCCTAAAATAAGCTTCTAAGGGCAAAACCACTCACAGCCCATAAAGACAGACTCAGACTAGTTTTTTAAAAATAATATTTAGGCCGGGTACAGTGGCACATGCCTATAATCACAGCAACTTGGGAGGTGGAGGCAGGAGGATTGTGAGTTTGAGGCTTGAGGCAGCATTCATAACTTAGCAAGGCCCTGGCTCAAAATAAAAAATTTAAAATATGGGCTGGGTATGCAGTCCAGTGGTAGAGCGCTTGCAAAGTATGTGTGAGGCCCTGGGTTCAACCCCCCAAGTATCACACCTACACATACAAAAATTCAATTAGGTGCATGTGTTTCATCCTTCTCAACAAAAAAATCAATTTTTAAAAATAATCATAGGATGAAATATGTACCATTTTGCTCATTGAAGTCACTCAGAGAAAAAGGTTAATTTTAACCTAGGTAACACAGACTTTCTGTGGACATGTTCCAGAAATTAATTGCCCTAAATCCATGTACATCTATATCTGTGTCCCACTCTTCCCTCTCTGGAGGAAATCCCTAAGGCATTCTCTTCATACAATGTCAGCAGTGTGCAACACAGTGAAGAATTCTTGTCATTAAAAAAGGAAGTAAAATAATTTGCATTCCATGAACGATAAGAAAAAAACAAGGACATTAAGTAACTGTTTTCTGAGCCTGTAAATAACAGAAAAGAGCCCCAGTCAGTTCTTCTAAGAATTCATGACCTAGACTTTCATTTAGTCACAATTGACCCATGACTATTCTTCTATATTATTACTGCGGTCTTTCCATATTTGGCCTCACTTCTAAGCCTTGTCCTATTTTCTAAAGGTTGTCAACATGTGCCTAACAGCGCAGGCTTCATTTACAACCAACTCTCCACCAACCTCTGCTTTTGCCATTGTACAGAATGCTTTTTGACATCCAATGTTTTCATGTTACAAAATTCTTTGTTTGGTCTTCCCTGACTCTTCCTAGCAAGTTCTACTTGGCACAGACAGGGTGAAGGGGGAACAAATATCAGGCCTCTTCATGCTACCTGCCCGTTCCTCCTCTCTCTGCTGGGCCAGCTCAAAGAGACTCTTCTAAGATGCTAGGTTGGGAGAAGGACCTGACAACCCCCTCCCAAAAATCAATCTGCCATTGAAAACCCGATGAACAGCAGAGAAGCACTGACAATAGTGTTTCCCCTGTTGTACAGAGGGTCGCTATGAGTCGGATACCGACTCGATGGCACCTAACAACAACAACAAGATGCTAGGGGGCTTTCCCAGACTCTTCTGGAAAGTTAGTTGCATACAACTCAGGGCTGTCTGCCAGATTGCTCACGCCGTATCTCGGCCACAAACACAAGACACATTGCTCTTCCATTATCTGTTTAGAAGTATGTCTCTCTAAGAGAATGTTGCTATGAGTTGGATCCAAGTCCATGGCACTTAACAACAAAGTAATCTGAGTCGACAGACTGAAAAATGCCTGACACCTATATTGATAGACTTAAAGAAAAATCAGAAAATAGAGAATGTTTCCATTTCAGGAAAACTCTTGAATTTCTTTATCCTTTATAAGTCTAAGTAGACATGTCCTTGCTATGTATGCTACGTAGCCCAGGCTGGCCTCCAACCTGTAATCCTACCTCAGCCTCCCGAGCACTGGGATTACAAGTCATCACTCCCAGCTCCATCTTAGCTTTATAGTACCTTTCTGTAAGATCTGCAGGTGCTTATGAGGTGAAGCTTTTTGTAAACAAGTGTAGGGTCCTTTTAATGGAAGTGTGGGCTAATGAAAGCATTGCCTTAGAGCAAATGTTCATATATAACTACTGACTTGTAGCACTGAAGTGTCCTTGGGGCTCAGAAAGGCTATCCTAATCTCTTTCATTTCACATAAGGAAACAAATCTACTCTAGTGAGACAACTGAAGTGACAGTTGGGAAGAAAGGGAACTTCCAAGATATGCAATTTCTTTTGCTTGAAGTAGTTATAAAACAAACTAGAGTGTACGAATCCAAAGCTTCTTCCAAAACACAAAGAGAAGTCCACCAGAAACTGAACCACACTGTGTACAATTAATAAGAGTTCTATGGTTGTATGGCATTTTTTAAAATTAGGTGGTTTACATAAATGGTTCCCACCACAAAGGAAGAGAAGGGAAGATAAGCTAACAGATGAAATGTGAAGATCTGGAAAGACTAATAAAAATGACCTGAAAATGATAAAGGATTAGACATCTATATATCATGCTTACAGATACTATGTTATAACCTACCAGATACAGCATACATCCAACATGCCCCAAGAGGAACAGAAGGAAAATATGGATTCAACTTGTGCAACAAGAATAAAATGAGAAACTTAGTTCAGACTTTCTAAAGAAAGACAGGTCTGAAATGTGTTCAATGAAGGGAAAAGAGTGAATTGGGTATTTTAAAACTGTAGAGAATGGAAGAACAACAGCAGTGTAACTAACCTACAGCCAAGTATTTGCTCCCAGAGAGGCTGCCACACGGTGCACATGTGCCCAGTTCTTCAAAGTATTTTGGTGGAAATAGCTCAGTAGAAACCAAGGGCCATGTCATGTCTTGACAATAGCATTGTCCTCCTTCTCTCCTTAGTTTAATGATGGATATTACATTTTGCTTGCACTGGTAGTGGGAAGGTTTTTATCAGCATGTGCCCAGTTCTGCACCGCAAATCCAAGCTCTTACAGGAATGCTATCAGTCCAAATAAGGATCAGATTCATAATTACAACTCAAGAAAAGAATAAAGAGGAAAACATCAAATATCAAGCAACTGGAGATAGTCTCCGAAGGCACAGTCTGCAATATAAAAAGGAAGAGGGAGTCTGGAGAGGGAGGGCCACTGCGAGTGAATCAGAGCAAGGACAAGGAGCAAGTCAGTCACCATAGTCAAAGTAGAATGGGGTGCAAGAGAAGCCTGACTCCTGGCCAGAACACACAGACACTCATCACTGGAGAAAGGGCTTCTGCTCATAAAAGAGGTTTATCAGATGGAGAAAACCAGAAGGGTTGGAAAAGGAAGGAGAGTAATTCTTGGAAGTTAAAGGAAAAAAAAAAAGAGAGAAGTTAAAAAAGGTAAGAGTGCGGAGTCCACGAGACAGGGCAGATTATTCAGAGGTCTGGGTGAAGTCAAGAGATAGAGGAAGGAAGTCTTTCTTCCTGTGCAGGGAGCAGGGAACAGCAGCAGCCAGCCTCATCACTGGGTTGAAAGGGGAAATGACAGAAACAAAATTGCTGTTTGTATTGATGGTAAGTAACACAGGAGAAATCTGGTTCCCCTTTCTATGAGAGGAGAAAGAGGTCACAAGAAGTACTCCTTGAAAGGATATACTCAAGGAGGGTGGGAGGTGGGATTTAGGGAGTGTGCATGGCAATGTGCTATAGAAGTAATGATTAGTCAAAAGGGAATTGCTGGGCTGGGGGTGGAGGTAGGTGGAGAGCGCTTGCCTAGCATGTGCGAGGGAAAAAAAAAATAGCACAACCCTCATATGAAGGGAAAATGGTACGGTGTTAGGAGCTCACAAATGAAAGGTAACCTTCAACTTGTAATGAGAACGCACAAGAGGGAATTTAATTGGCAATGCTGGAAGACCAATGAGGCTCAGAGTCAGGAGGTAAGAGTCTTCCTGAGGAATGCAGCCTATGGGTTCTCTCCATGTTCTGTGTGGATATGACAAGCCAGGGATGATCCTACTTTACCTAAGTCACCAAGGGTGTTTGTTGGAGATGCAACATAAGTCTCCTGGCTCAACTCCCCTAAGCCCATGTTCATCTTCTTGCTTCCCATCCCTAGCTAGTATATAACACCACGAGACTGTTCAGATTTCTCACAGCAAGTATTATTCATTCAGACATTATCTCCCCTGTAACTCTTACATTGGTTAACTAACTAACTCCCTCTAGTCTGAGGAACAAATTGGAGAAAACAAAATCACTTTTTTTATGATGAGAGGTAAAACTTACTTTACTACTGGGATGGCTAAAAGCAAATACAAGTCCTATACAGACACGAGGGAGCTGTCATGTACATCATCACTTTTCTTCCTCAACCGCCCCTATGAAAGCCAGGATACATCACAGAATTAGGGATGGGATAAGTGGAGACACTATAAAGGGCAGAATTAGAAGATTTGGTGAAAACAAAATTTAAAAATAGGGTTTCCCTTGACTGAGTTTCATCTTCAGACAAAACCTTGCATTCTTTGTGCTCCCACATTATTATATCCTCCCATTGTTAAAGGTTGAAATACACCTGAATGGACATTTAAACCATGAATAAAGAGTTTAAAAACTGGAACTCTGAAGATCCAGTCAAGAAAACAAGTCATGTTTTGGTTTAGATGTGCCAGTGGGGACAGACAGAAAGCTCTTAGGAAAACTATCATTTTACCAATACATCAAACAAGTTACAAAGCAACATTTCCCAAAGGGTGTTTGTCAGAACATTCAACCAAGAGATGATCCACAAAAAATAGTTCTTTGAATCTATTAAGTCTGAGAAACACATGGACCATATGTTCTTCTTAAGTTTCACTACAAATATAAAAGGTTCTGAGAAATCCCGCAGGAAAGAAACCTATTTGATGCTGTTCAACTCAGCTTTTCTTAAACTATCTTGACCACTGAACTCTTTTCCTGTCTCCTAAAATGTGTCTTGTTAAGCGCTGTCCCACTTACGTGCTATAACTGGTCCTCATGTAGTTTATCACATATGCTGGGAAGAAGTTTAGGTGGCAAAAAATTAAGGAATTATCTAGTGGCAGCTGCCTTTAAACCATGAATGTAAAAAGAGGGGCAGTGAAGACAGAAAGCCACTGAGAGTGACAAGCACATGGAGAAGAGATGTGCTGTCAACACAACCAAGGAGGAAAGGGGGAATGCCAGGCATAGATCAATCTTCTAGGTTAAGAAACCCCAATGGCACCTGCATTTAGCTCTGTTTTATGAGTCATTGGGAACCAACTATAGATTCTCTGGTATCCTTTAAAGAAAATTTAAAATAATCCAGTGCACAGATTTCCTTCATTACGCAATTTTCCAACTTTGAAGGAAGCCACAGGACAGCTAATTGACTTAAGCGGCTATGTGTCCCTGTTGGGTCTACAATGCCACCCACTCAGTACCATGCAATCAGTAATCCAGGCACAATGTGACTGATCACACTCAGCACCGACATCTGCTGGGCCGTGGGACTGTCCACTTTCCATAGCTTTCTGACCCTTAAAACAACCTTGAGAAGCTGGTAGTTATTATAATCCATTTACAGATGGGGAAATAGAGGATTAGAGGGGAATACTCTTTGAGTGTCTTATGTAAAAGGGGCGAATTGATGAGCTAAATATTCAGTGACATGAGCTTGAGGCAACACAAAGTGTAGGAGGGAAGATGGTGATCCTTCTCCTTAGACAAAGGGACATGGGAGCTCTGTAATCCAGGAAAAAAGCTTGAGTTCTGTGGGTCTCCATTTGCTTCTCGAGCAATGAGAATAATATTGCTTGTACCTATAACACAGGACCAAGAGGATAAAAAAACTCACAAAGGTAATTTTCTAAAAACTATGCTGAACTAAAATATTCTGTTATAGGCACAGTCAGAGTATTCTAAAATATTCACACACAATGAGGTTTAGGTGAATACCTTATAGTTAATGATTTTGTACTGCATACGTTACATTAACTGAGACTGATAACTATGTGAGGTGATGTGTATGCTAATGAGCTTGATTGTGGTAATCATTTCACAATGCACACACACACACACACCAAGGTATCAAGTTCTACAATATAAATATATACGATTTTTTTTGTTGATTCTATCTCAATAAAGCTGATTAAAAAAAAATTCATGTGCTCTGTAAATAGGAGAGGTTTCTTTCTCCAACATAGAATCTGAAAGTGGGCATTTTGCGTCTTTTGTTTGTAATCTGAGGCTTCAGATGCCACA
The DNA here is from genome assembly GCA_007922755.1 of Pedetes capensis. NCBI lineage: Eukaryota > Metazoa > Chordata > Mammalia > Rodentia > Pedetidae > Pedetes > Pedetes capensis. The sequence continues at coordinate 78,278 of VMDO01004754.1, forward strand.
GCCTCATCACATAGGCAGTGCTACAATGGTTGTGCCAAAGTGCAAATGCTTATAAATCAAACAGACAGCTGACTCCGCCAGGCTTAGAAATGATACTTCCTGAACCACTTGTTTAAATGCCTTGTAAACAGGAGGAGCTAAAGACATCAAATTTATTATGTTCACTGTTTATAACTTTGGTTTCTCATCTGTACTAGAAAGCTATATACTTCTATCTCTAAACCATTAAAACTTTTATCAGATTTTTTCCAAGAGACGCTATTTTATTTTGCCAAATAAGGGCATTTTGAAATTCTCCATCTACTATAACAGTGATTTCTTATTTTCTTTAGTTGTCTTTTTAAATCGAGGGATAACTAACATATAATAAACTACACATATTTAAAGTATGTTGTTGTTGTTAGGTATCATTGAGTCAGGTCCGATTCATAGCGACCCTCCTAGGGTTTTCAAAGGCTTATTGTTTCTGGATTGCTTCGGGACTGGATTGCCACGTCCTTGTCCCATTTTTGCAGTGCTGGCGATCGAACCTGGGTCCTCAGAGAGTGTGGAGCAGCCCTCTACCAAGTATATGGTCTGGTAAATTTTGACACACGAATATACCCGTGAAACCATAATCAAGACAGTGAAGTTATCCACCAGCCCAAAGATTCTTTGTGCCCTCTTATAATCCCTTCCTTTTGGCACCCCTTCATTCACCACTTCAGGCAACCATTGATCTGCTTTCTGTCATTATAGAGATCTTTGCATTTTCTAGAATTTTATGTGAATGGAATCATACAGTATGATCTTTCGTAAGTAAGGGTCACTCATGTTATTGAAGGTAGAAGCAGTTCACTCCTTTTTGTTATTGAATAGTATCTATTATGTGAATACACTACAATATGTTTAGCCACTTAGCTGTTGATGGACAATAGGATTGTTTCCAGTTCTTGGTCATAAGTAATAAAACTGCTCTGAACATTCATGTACATACACATGCTTTCTTTTCTCTGAGTAGAAAGAACAGCTGAATCACATGGTAAGTATATGTTTAATATTTTAAGAAACTGCCAAAACATCTTCCATTTACATTTCTACCTAAACGTATGAGTTCTAAATCCTTGAACTACATCCTCAACCAATATTTGATGTAATCAGCCTTTTTACGTTTCAGCCATTCAATAGGTATATAGTCTCTTATTGTTCTGATTTGCATTTTCCCAATGACTAATCATGGTGAACACCTTTTCATGTACTGATCTGTCATTTGTGTATCTTCTTTGGTGAAGTGTGTTCCTATCCTTTGCCCATTTTTAAATTTGTTGTTTGTTGTCTTGTTATTGAAAATGCCATCTGTTTTAATGAGTGGTGCAAGACTGGTAACTATGAACTCAACCAAATTTTCACATAATTCATGGTATCCAAGAGGATAAAAAAATTCACAAAGATTGTTTTTCGAAAACCTATGGTGAACTAAAATATTCTCCAAATGTTATGACAAACGTTAAGCTCTTCTAAAGCTTGAAAAGGATTTAATTATTCATATCAGTATTGCTGCTAAGTCTACACAGGATCAGAATTTAATTAGTAAACTAAATTAATTCCATGTCCATGTACTTTAGTGGTACCTAAACCACCCTAGCCTGCAGCGGTAGCCCTGTGGCATCCGATCCTGTCAGATCTCGGAAGCTAAGCAGGGTCCGGCCTGGTTAGTACCTGGATGGGAGACCGCCTGGGAACACCAGGTGCTGCAGGCTTGGGAGATGGACCTGGCAACCCCCTCCCAAAAATCAATCTGCCATTGAAAACCCGATGAACAGCAGAGAAGCACTGACAATAGTGTTTCCCCTGTTGTACAGAGGGTCGCTATGAGTCGGATACCGACTCGACGGCACCTAACAACAACAACAACAAACCACCCTAGTCATTCCTCGGTGCACTAGCTAAATTACCAAAGTTTTTGTCCCTTAGCCACATTTCACACCTCCTACTAATCATATTCTAGTCTCACAGATCCATTTTACAAAAATAATTTCTCAGGTCAAATTGGGCCCACATTTAAAAGTGACCAAGGTCAAAACCTCTGTCAAATTGTTTGTGCAAACAGTAGCAGATGAAATGTGATGCACACCATGAAAACAAATTCCTCTTTTGAGATCTGGGGGCAGCTCCAGTCTTTGCTTTGAGGAAAAGCAGGCCCGGTCTAGTTGTGTAGCACCATAGGTCCACAGCTCAATTGTTACAGTTGATGTGGGTTTCCTTTTAGATGCCTGGAAAATGACTCTGCTGACCACATCCACATTCTGAAATACTTTTTGAGAACTTGTAACCGAACTGCAGGAACTGACTCATTTTGCAGTGCCCAGCCACCACACAATCATTTCAGAAAAGACTCAAGTCAAAAGCAGAAATATCAAGGTTTCAGAACACAAGCAGCAAGTCATCTATATTTATATGGGGGAGGGAGGAGAAAATCTCGAGGCACAGGGGACAAATTAGCTCGAGCCGAGGGACCAGCCTTAGAATACTTCCTGGACAATTCACGTGATGCCCTAAAGACAAGAAATGAGAAGCTGGTAGGAAAGAAACCTTAATGTCCATCTCTTTATAATACACCAAAAAGTAGACTCAGTAGAGGGAGATAGATGCAGGTTGATTTATATAAGATGGTGCCTTAGAAATCCATTCCCAAATTCTTTGTCCTCCTCAGCTCTTTAACAAAAGGAGGCTCAGTAAGTCAGATAGCATGTTCAGGCCATCAAGAAGAACCGAGGGCTTAGGACCAGAGATTTAGTGGCTCCCCTATATCCTCCCTTGTCTATTTCTACATCTTTCTCCCTCACTCCCCAATGCAGCTCATCCAAGGGGCTCAGTTTTCTCATGCCCCAACTTTCTCTCCCTCCTGAGACAGTGTTCCTGCCTCAGCGGATGACCAGCAGCAAACTCAGTCCTCCTCCACACTACCCTCTGTTCCCGAAGTACTCATTTCTCCTCCCCACAAGTGAAACCGATTCACTCAGTAAGTCAGTTTCAGCCAGAGGTGGTGAGGAAATCCGGTCCAGTTGAACTAAACTATAAATGACAAAACCAGTTACTCTTTTTCTGCAGGTGGGTCCCTTGCTACAAAGAATATGAAGATTAGCTCAAATGTATCACTAACGAGTAGAAAGTCAGGATAGATAACAAAATGTGGGTAAAAAGGCTCAGGTAGTATGAAGTAAAATAAGCCCAGACAAGACCCACCAATGGCTGGCAAGCCCCTGCAAAGCCCCGTATGTTGTCAGGCCTGGTCACATGGTCCAGGTTCGATATAATGATATGCATCTATTTTATTTCTATTCTCACCCATGTTATATCTCTTAACATGTCCACTCCCCGATGACAGAAACTGCACATCCCTCACACAAAAGGTAGGACTTTTAGTATCAAATTTATGAAAATAAGAGTATGAAAAGGGGCTGCAATCCCTTTATGCAATCAACTCTACGTTTAGGAAATTGTAAATGTTTTTGACATAACTTTAAGAGAGAAAGGACATATAATCCCACGTTTCCCAGCTGCCCAACTGCTTTTATTTTCCAATGCTCCTTTTCTGCCTCCAACTATAAAATGAGTACTGTGTAACACCATTCCCTAACTTGTATCAAACAGTAAAATTTTCTACAGGATTATGAGAGGGAACCTATCAATTGAATATAAAACTAAGGATTACAAAAGAGAAATCATTTTATACACAGAATTACTTAAAGTCCAAGCAGTTCAAATTCTAAACAGCTTACTGCTGAGTGCAAAATGAGTCATGATCTGCCCCATGGAGGATGGAATTTTGGTTAATATAAATCAAATCAAAATAGTCCATCACATGATACTCGGGTACCTCACGTCTTTCTGAGTAGATATGATAGGAAGAATTACCCACTTGGAGCTCCTTGGTTGCTTATGTGTTTCAAATAGCTCAACTTTCTCTTTATCAGGGGTTTCTATCATCATAACTTACCAAAGTAGCACTTCACCAAAAGGAAACCCTATACAACTTTACACGCTCTGGTTATGCGGCACGAGAGGCCTAACTCTCCTGGATCCCTACACAAGTCACCTGCATGCCAGGATACTGTCTTCCCTCTTTCTAGTTATCATCTCCTACCTTCTGGCAGCTTCTTACTATGGCCAACAGGATCCTACACTATCTGCCGTGACGTGTCCAGGACACATCAAATTTGTTGCCACCTTCACTGTAGTTATTGTTTTGTTTTCTCTGCCCAAAACTCTCTTCCACCATAGAGTCCTGTGTCTGGCTCCTTACTTCCCATTGGTGTCTTTGCATGAACATCATGATGTCAGAGGGGTCTTCTTGTTAGCTTTGAACGAAGGAGCTCTATACCATCTCCTTAGCATTCCCTATCTATATGACGTGGTTTTATTTGCCTGGAGCTTTTAGAAAGAGACCCATTTCCCCAGCATTAAGAGAAATTGTGCAGAGGTGAGGGGAGAAAGAACAGCTTCTCTATAACTTCCTTGCCAGCCCTGGGTAGAAAAATAAAGGACTATAGTTGTCAAGTAGGATGGGGAGAAAGGTAGAAACTATCTTTGTCCCAAAGAGGCCTTATTTGATCTAGCTCAGAGAGAAGAACCTTGAGATATTGACGGCTTTTAGAGTATGGGTGATTTTTTTGCTTGTCTTTAAATCTGCGCTGATATTTTCTTTATATGCCTACTTAGTGATGGAGGCATCATAATTTGATGCTGAAATACATGGCATGTTCATTCGCTTTGCTGCTATGTTCAAACCTGTCTCAGAAAACACACAGATGAAGTTTGTGTCATTAAAAAGAACTTAAATCATTACATGTGTTTCCAAATCTATGGGAAACAACATCAAGGTTTGACTCTACTAAATCACAAGTAAATGTAACAATTCTGTATTCGAAAAGAGTATTCCTAACTGCAATATGTTGTCAGTTGTTGTTGTTAGGTGCCATCGAGTCGGTATCTGACTCACAGCAACCCACGTACAATAGGCAAAACACTATTGTCAGTGCTTCGATGATGTTCATTGGATTTTCAATGGCTGATTGTTTTGGGGGAGTGGGTTGCTGGGTCCGTCTCCCAAGCCTACAGCACCTGGTGTTCCCATGTGGTCTCCCATCCAAGTACTAACCAGGCCTGACCCTGCTCAGCTTCCGAGATCTGACAGGATCATATGCCACGGGGCTACAGCTGCAGGGCAACTGGGATATGGTGACAAGTAACACTTTTTGAAGTGTTAGTAGTACAAACTCTCCTTTCTGTCTTCATCTCCCCCAAAGAGAAAATGTGCTTTGTTTTTTACATCTTTATTTAGAAATATTTTCAAAACCCATACTAACTCTGACTGAGGTTGGAATAGAATTTCTTACCTTTGTTTAAAAAATCATTTTCCAAGACGGTCTCATGGAGGTGTCTGTTGTCTCTTAATATTCTTTAATGAAATGATATGAAAGCTCAGGAGTTCTCAGATCATATTTACTGATACATTAGCCTGTCCTCAAACACCATAAGAAAGCCAAGAAGAAAGGAAGAACATTTTTCTGCATTGTTTTCCCCTCACAAGCTTTTTTGCCCTCATTTTTTAAAAGGACCCTGGTTGCCAGAGGAAGATGCTTAAAGACTTGTGTCAGTTGGTGAACTGTACCTTATCTCAAAAATGGAAAGTGATCAAATGAAAGACACAGTAATTGAGGTGAAAGGAACAGAGAGTGAGTTTATACACTACTCCTCTTCCCCCACCACAGACTCTCACTCTGTTCTTTCTTTCAGAGTTATATGAAAATAAGGGTAAATGAATGAACAAACACATGAAGAAATGAAGGCAGGCCTGATTAGTATAGCCCCCTAGGGGCAGGCTCATACCAAGACAAGCAAAGACTTTGAGAGATTTCCCAGCACTCTGAACTCATGGGCTAGGGTAGCATGCCCTGACCCACCTTCTAAATTCAATTCTCAACCTACTACATTTGAAATAGGAGGAAATCGTCAATGTGGAACCTCTTTCCCATATTCTGAGAATTACCTCTTTACCTAAACACAAGGTTTTATGTGCATGGGTAGCTTCTTCTAGTTCTTTATTTAGAAGCTTTGCCCCTGTAGAAAGTACCCAGGACTTGATGGAGATAAAGGAGAAAATATTAGTAAATATAGATTCTTACTCATTTTACCTTTCTATGAATCAAATCTATCAGAAGAAAGACTCTCCAGAAATGTTGATGAAAGTACATCCCCAGGGCTCAAATGCTCACATACTTCTCCCTTCTACCCCCACTTTCAAGTGAAATCATTAGAGGAAAAAATAGGGGAAATTTACATGAGTAAATTTGTTAGTGCATGAGATCAACTGAAAATGAGGAATTCCCCTCCTGGGCTTCAGTGCCCTAATTAAAACTCATAAAACATAAGTGATTTGTGAAATAAGAAGCAGAAAGTCAATTTTGTATTTCAATACTGAGAAGGCCAGGTCTGAAAGATGTGACGATTTGCAGAATAGAAATGAGAAGGCCATTACTGAGACTTTCAGGTTCAGTCAACTTTTCTCTGCTTTTCTGCCCAAAGTACTTCATTTGAACTGGCTACAGCCTATCTGGATTCAGGTTCTGCTTCCACAACAGATGAGTGGCCATAAGTCAGTCCCTTTGCCTCTCACTGTCCCCATATGCCAAATGGGCAGGATAATGGTACCAGTAGGTTGCAATGAGGATTAAAGAGGTCAATGCAGGTATATTACTTACAACAGCACCTACCTAGAACATGGTAAGTGCACAATAAATGGCAACCATCACTGTCACTGTTTTGCTTAATCTGTTGTAAAAAGGGCCATATAATTTAGCATGGACCCACAGGGCTTGGGACTAAACTGAAAGGATTTGGGAAGGGAACTCAAGTGTGGTAAACACCATTACTCCAGGTTCCTCAACATGTGTGCGTCACACATGTGATCTTGTACAACCATCTAGTGCACCAGTTTTGATGCTCCATACTCTGGGGTTTAGAGAAACAAATGGATTCATGCGCTCACCTGTCAAGGGGTAAAGTGGGCTTAAAACACAAGTCTACTGCATATCCATGTTGATTATGACACTTCACAATAGACAAGTTATGAAATAAGCCTAGGTTCCACTCAATGGACAAACATAAACTGTGGTAGGTATACACGAAGGAGTTTTACTTAGCTATAAAGAAGAAAGAAATGATGGCATTTGCTGGAAAATGGATGGAGCTGTAGATCATCACGTTAAGCGAAATAAGGTAGACTCAGGGAAATATTGCATGTGTTCTCTGATATGTGGAATCCAGGTTTTAAAAAGACATAAAATTAGAAGAGGGTCTATTTGGAAAGAGGAAGGAGACCATCAGGGGATGGAGGCAGACAAAAGAGGGTAATGCCTGAGGAATATGATCAAAGTATACAATATACTTATATGAAAATGTCATAATGAAGTTCATTGTTTTATACAATTAATATACACTAATTAAAAATAATAATAAAGCACAAGTCTACTTGTTTCAAAGCCTGGGCTTCTTAAGGGATAAACAACTTCCATGGATGCTGTGAAGGGGCATATTCATAGTGTCATGGGACCCATTGTCATGTACACGAGACCTACTGGAAAATGTCTAGAGGTTTGGATATTTTTTTCTAGGTAATTAGAACTGTGAATGTTTTCTGCAAAGCTTTACTGGATCTACTATAAATATAGCAGTGAAAAATAATAGGTTGCAGTTAACTTTAAAAACTGGAGACAGGAAATGTCTAGGATTAAACCATTTGTTGTTGTTGTTGTTGTTGTTGTTGTTGTTGTTAGGTGCCATCGAGTCGTAACCAACTCATAGTGACTCTCATAGGGTTTTCAATGGCAGATTGTTTTCGGGATTGCCTTGGGAGTAGGTTGCCATGTCCTTCTCCCATTTTTGCGGTGCTGGGAATCGAACTCGGGACCTCAGAGACTGCAGAGCGGCGCTCTACCAACTGAGCTAAATCCCAGCAAACCATTTATATTCTTTAATATAATATGTAGAACAATTGGTTTATATTGATTTTTTTACTTCTCAAAGAAAAAAGTTACTATCTAACTAATTATATGGATTTAAGATGCTTTACCGGAAATAAGAGTTCTAAAATAGCTCCTCAGTTCTATCATCTAAATTAAAGGTAGTTCATAAAATCTAAGTTTTACTTTACATGTTCTCCTTAGTAATTTTAAATCTTCTCAAATCCAATAAATTATACTAATTGCTTTATTTCTAAATTTTTGGAAATATCCAATACTTATATTCAAATTTGGTTCCATTTCTTGTCCTGAATGAAGATATCCATTCTACAAATTCTGACTGTACAATCAAGTTTGTTTAAGAAAAATAAGTTCTCATAGTTATGCATATAAAAATTATAGCTAGCAGTAAAAAAAAATCCAGTGGGCAAAAAATTTTCATTATTTATAGTAGACTGAAGGAAATGAGTTTTGAGACAGAGACCAAAGAATTACATCTATAACCTTTAAATTCGTTCAAAGATAACTATACTAGTAGTTTGACTAAAATGTCAAACAAATAACTAAAATGTACAATATGTCAGAAAGAGACAAGTGCTAATTAGAAATATTAAGCAGGGAACAGAGATAAGGAAGTTAGGGGAGTAAAACAGGGAAGATGCATCAGTTTGTAATGAATTTTTGTAATCCCTATAAACATGGGAATTAGGCACCTTATATACTTTTTTGAGAAGTGATATTAAAAGTATCCTTTCATGGATTCAGAGGCATTCAGCTAAATTTCCATGGTCTGCTTGATTTCTTCCAAAAGTTCCTGCTGTGTTCCAGTGTAATTCCTAGGCCAAGGAGTCACCTGCTCTGAGGTGACCCATTCTGTCTTGATAACCTAGACCTCCTGCTGGGGCAAGGGCCCAGGAAGTGGCTATGAAAAGATTTTTTCCAAGTATACAAGAAAATTTCGTTGGGATTAAGGAAAGAAATATTTTCCTGGATCGTAATTTTTCAGGATTGAAGAAATCAAGCTGATTCACCGATGGAGATCAGATCCCTGGAACTCTGACACTCCCACCCAGAATGACCTGGTACTGACGACAGTGGTGGTATCATCAGCTTCTGATGACACTAGGTACAGGGTCATCAGGAATAAAAGAGACAGTTGACACACCCTTCTGACTCTGTCAAGAGTTTCAATGCCACGTCTCCAGGCCTCTCTCTTATCTAAATAGAACTCATGAAGAGCAGACTGCAGCCAGATGGCTTGCTTTCAAAACCTGGCTCCACTGCTTACTTTCTGTGTCATTTTAAGCAATGTTTCACCTCTCTGTGTATGAATTTCTCTATGTAAAATGGGAATAACAATCACATTGGCCATATACAGTTTTGTTTTTCAGTTAAATTCATTCATGTAAAGCATTTTATACCAAAACACATTCACTGAGCACCTAATATGTGCCAGGCATTGTTCTAGATGCCAGTGATAATATTTGGAATAGTATCTGACATATAATTGGAACTCAACATATGTTAGTAATGGGAGGGTCACAAACCCTTGTCTGGCACTTTGACACCCAGATTATGATTAATTTTAGAAAGGTAAGAGGGTGACTATCATATTTTGTTGTTATTAGGTGCCATCAAGTCAGATCCAACTCACAGCAACCCTATGTACAACAGAACAAAACATTATTCAACACTGTGCTATGCCCAGCACTATTGTCAGTGCTTCTCTGCTATTCATAGGTTTTTCAGTGGGTGATTATTTCAGGAGTCATAAACATATATAATTCCAGAGGTCGGTTGGTCAGTCTCTCTCCCCCCCTTCTCTGTCTCTGTCTGTCTGTCTGTCTGTCTGTCTGTCTGTCTGTCTGTCTGTCTGTCTCTCTCTCTCTCTCTCTCTCTCTCTCTCTGTGTGTGTGTGTGTGTGTGTGTGTGTAACTCCAGGGAGAGGAGTCTGGTACAGTACTCCCATGATCAAATACTGTAATATTTTTGTGATAAAATGTACAAAGACCCACACTTAAAAAGCTAAATGAAGAGTACAATTAGCTTCACAAAAGTTCAGGTCAAGACTGGCTGGCAGTTTTTTACATGAAATTTTTTCAGAACTTGTTGGATTTCAGAAGAAATGGCAGACCTACATTTATTAAGTAAGAGACAAACCCCACTTAAATCTTTTCCTTATTTAACTTGTGATGGTGTTGGTGACAAAATAGTCAAGACCATTTAGGAATAGAAAATAGGAAGTCCTTCAGGCATGGAAAATCCTCAACTGCACACTTAATCCATGACATCTATTAGTCTAAACAATCTCCCCCCAACATAGTATTTCATAGGTCATCAGTCACCCAATTCATTTCCATAAGCAGGTCTCAAATTATCTTCAAGGATGTTTTTAAAAGTAAGTCTTGAATATAAGTCAAATACTTAAGTTTTATCACTGTTTTATTAGTACAACCTGTCTTTCCCATAGAAAAAAGACCGAAGCTATTAAATGACAAATGAACAATTGGTTTAAAAATATGTCTTACAAGAACACAGGACCTTCTGCAGTCAGATTAGGAGATGAATAAATGGTAAACCATCCTGCTCCTACAAAAGGAATTTTCTCCATATTGCCTTTTAAGAAAATATTTTCAGCTCTTTAAGAGCTATACAATAACTGGTTCAAGATGTTCTGACTGCTGGTCAGTAGTAGATAAAGGATTTGCAGAGACCCATGGAAGCTGACTTTTCCCACCTCCATATTACCCCCCATAAGTTATTTTTTATCTTCCCCAACATTTCTGATCCCTTTCCATTGGTTTTATAGTGAAGTATTGTTCAAGATCTATGTTTACCACTCCCATGGTGATCCTGTACACAAAGGCAAGTCAGGAAGACCTGAAACGAATGGAGATACTTTGGTTGCTTCATGGTTTTTCCCCTTCTCATTATCCTCCTACTCAATGAGACTGTAGTGGGAGGTCTGAACGACATTTCCAAGCCGAAAACTTAAAGCTACATTTCAACACCCATCTACTCAGTTGTCATAGGAACAACACTAGGAGGCTTATCTGGGTTCTAACAAACAACCACTTGTTTTGCTAGCGGTGAAAGCTCTCCCTTCACATCAAACATATACGCACATTCATATATATACATACCTCAAAAGAACAATTTAATTGGGCAAAACTGTATACCACATCAAAAATTCAACAAAACAAGCCCAAAGAGAAAGTGTTTCTATTCCTGAATATGCAATTATCAAACACCATTAGAAAACTATTTGGAAGACTATCTGAACCCAATTCCCTTTAGTTTGCTGCCTTACATACCCACAAAGACAAAGGCATATACATATCATTAATATATTTTTCAGAGTATTCAAAAATGCTAATATCTTCAGTGACTCCAGGTGAGAATTCAGGGAAATGCTATGTCACTCATTTTAGATGTATATTTAAAAATTAGTAAATTTAGTAAATTCAGAACAGAGAACAGCAAATAGAATTAACCTGAAATTCTCAAATAATTCTTCTGGGATGTACTTTCTAGCATTTACTGTTCCAACCTACTACTATCACATTTTTGTCACTCAAGATGGTGGTTTCTAAATGTATAAGGAAAATCTAAAATTTTTATAAAGACTTTTTTTCTATCAAGCCTGGCAGTATTTAGCCAGATTATTAAATCACCATGTTTCATCCAAGTATTTATTTACATGAAATACAAAGCTGAAAATAATTGTGAGTCACTGAACACATGCTAGCAGTAGGATATAAATTATCTGGAAATACCTTCATGCTTTGTTACCATTTTTCTATATTCAAGACTCTAAATCCTACAAATTCAAATGCTTCAGGGGCACATCTTAATTAAGTCAAGTACCTTGTGATATCCACAAACTTTAGTCACCAATTTCCTGATTTACTGGTGGACCTGCCCCTCACAGTCATGCTGATCTTGTCTTCTTACCCATTTCTTTGAAAATCCTTATACAGAAGTCTTAAGAGGTATTAGTCTAAAAAAATGATTTTTAAAATCCTTGAAGGTTCTAAGAGGGGAAAATAAGACCAGTGAACAGATCCTACTAGATTCATCTTCCTCTCCTCCACCTTTATTCCACTCTGCTGCCAGAGAGAAACTGTAGCAGTGATAATCCTGTTTTATTATACATTCTTCCTTTTCAAGTTAAGGAACAGAAAAGGAACCAAAAGACGAAAGTGTAGATTCAACTTTTAATTTGGTTTAAGATACTTAAAAAGAAGTAAATAACATTACATTCCATATAATCCAAAATATAATTCTGTTAATAAGTTACACTTCTATATAGTCACATTTATAAACTGAGATTGCCCAAATTACCTATGTAATTGCTAGCAGTTAAAGACAAAATAATTTTTCCCACCTAACTCTATATAAGTAGATGTCACATGATTACTTTTATTGACCAATAAGAAACTGGTAAAATCAGGTAGCCACCCACCATTCTAATGTTTTCTTACTTTGTTCAATCTTTTTGGCATACTCATTCTTAAGCCAAGTCAAGAAATCAGACACCCACGCCTAATATAAAATTGTGTTACCTTACAGTTCGTGAACAAGAACTTATATAAACACAGGTATTCAAGGCTTTATTGTATTTTTCTGGAAACCTTAAACACAGGAGCAATTCAGATTCAAGATTAGAAAACTGAAATAAGATTTTGGAGAAAGAGGACCAGGCAGACACATGCACACCAAACCAGTAAAAAATGTAATGAACCATACAGAAATAATCCCTCTTCTCTTTTTCTAGTACAATCAAATGGAACAATGTTTAAAGGTCCATGACATGAATACAAAAAAATCTATTACCGTCACAATCTGCCAATACTATTACACTCAGGAGATTTTTCCGATGTATTACTTCAACTTTCACTTTGTAAACTCCTTACTAAATACTTGACACCCTGGTGTGGAGGGAGGCAAAGGAAGGCAAGTCAACTGATTCTGAAAGCATCTCTTCAAATTTGTACATGCTATTCAGACTAAATGCAAATCTGTACCCACGGAAAGTTAATGCTACAACTCAACCAAACAGCCCATTTTGAGTTTATGCTTCCCCCTGCTAAAAGGAAACAATGTTTAAAAAGCAAAATCTAGTTGCATTACACATATTTGGCTAAACTGGTAATGTTCAGCTCATTTTTGTTAATTACCTGGCTTCTCCTCAGCCTTTATGCTATACTGTTGGGCTGCTCGTTTTTAGAATTCCTTACTCTGTTTATGTGTTCTCTGTTCTACACAGTTGTTAGGGGTCTGTGAACAATTTTGCAATTCCCACACACCATATGATATCTATTAGGGAGCAATGCCACTTTTCACTTACCAATTCTGGATAAAGCAGTGTTTCCTGGTGACAGAATGCTGCTGCTTCCGTTCACTAAAACTCCCTCTTCGCAGCTTGATAAATCTGATTATAAAACGTCTTTGTTCCAGATCACACGAGGCGATTTTCCTACAAATTTTCTAAAGAGTTATCTGCGTTTCATTCCTGTGACAAAACGAATCAGAACAAGGGGAGGGGGGAGCAGGGAGTAAGTCCACACAAGTTCCTGGCAAAGATTTTCAGCCGCATTTTTCTCAGTTTAATCAGTAAGCTATATTAAAGTGACAGTTACCAGTTCAGGAAGCCAGAGTTTGATCAAGTCAGCCACAACCAGTCTTGAGTGTCTTCCACTGGTGTGCAGACCCCAAGGAAGCAGCCACCTGGTCATCTATCACATGTGGCTGAATCACTGGACAGAACCCACCCCCCACCCCACCTCTGCTGAGCAGCAGCCCAGGCCGGAGCACAGATACAGACGCCTGACCCAGGACTTCTTATAGGGACCCGCCAATTAGCTGCTGACCAATCGCAGCCGGCACCTAGTACCTAAGTCACATGACAGGGCAGTCCCTATGACTGCAGGATTTCTGAATTACTGGGGTTACACAAAGGACACTCATTCAGGAAAAGAGAAGGGAAAAAAAAAAAAGCCATAAGCCGAAACAGAAAACGCCCCGGCTGCGACAACCCCAGCTTTAAAGCAAGGAACACCCTAGCCTCACACGGAGAAAGAGACGCCACCAAGCCAGAATGGAAATCAGAAGGATGTCTGGCACATATTAAAAAGTAATCCCAAAGCAGAGGTTGAGTTTACCCACTTCAGGTATAAATCTACTCTTCATGCCACTTCCTCTATAGTCTTCCTGACAATTTTACATTCTAAACTTCATTTTAAAAAGCTCCTGTGAGCCTCCACAAAGCCACTGTAAGAAAATGTGCAACACATAAGCCTTTCTTCCCATCCCCTCGAAACGCCTCTAAAGTAGACTCAAATTTGCCATGGGAAGGTTCCTAAATTTAAAACATTTCTTTGAAACTAGATGGGTAAATTAGGAAAATTAAACATCATTAGGACCAATTTTTACGGTAACTACGAAATCATTTCTCTCTCTCAGATGATCACTTTGGACTGTCCACATCAAGAACATTCTTGTTAAGTAAACAAGCCCGCTTCATCAACTGCCAACTTATTTTTATCTTAACAGTCCCAATTTATCTCTTAAATATCTCTTGTCTTAGGAAGAAATTCAACCATGAACACCCCTACTATTTCTCTAGAAAGGGTACTTACAAATGTTCCTTGTTTGGATCTGTCAGTTTCTTTCCTCCTCTGCCCCGACATTCGGAGTCAAAATACGGGCTCAACTTCATCCTTCCAACCCAAGAGGCCTTATTTTGATCCTGCGAGGCTGCAATAGCTCCTTCTCCGAGGCAAGCTTGGAACACTGTGCTGCTTGCCATTCCCAATTTATGGAAGGAAGCGTATGTCAAACAAACCAGGTGATGACTCAGACTGCCTCCCCCGGCCACGTTTTCCCTAGAATGGGAGGGTAGCGTAAGTGCAGCCCAATTGGATGTGACTCAGTTTTATTAGACTGGTGGTTGTAGTTGATCTGACAAGCTCACATTTTTCTTTTATAACTTGTACATTTAAGGATCAGAATGCACGTTCTAATAGATTTCAAGGCATTGGATCATGTAAACAAGAAAGTTGCAAGATTATTTTTTCGGCTTTGGCAAAGCTCTGTTCCCATTCCCTAATATTAACATTTCAGAAGCGTGCATTGGAAAATTCACGACGGAGGCAACCAATTGTGAGTTTACACAACAGTGTAAACAGATTTTATACATTTAGGTTTGTCTGGCATCTTTACCATGGAGGGCTTGGGCTCTGTCCATCCTGAGGGCCCACGTTTAAGTCTCAAGTCTGGGGCCCACATGGCAGGTTCTTCAGGAAGTGGTCAGGCACATGATAGCCATGTTGCAGCTTTCACTTTTACATCTACTGCTACTCGCACTCTAAGCTGAGCTTCTCACACCCAAGCATACACGCAACAAAACCACATCAAACGAAAAAATCTGTAGGTCCTTTAATGCCAACCTGCCTAAAAGCTGCAGGACAAGAACTTAAAAATCCCCAAGTAGCCTCTGTGAAAATACCAATTAAATAAATTCACATGGCCTAAGGTCTTCGTCTTCAGTAAAAAGTTTACTACCAAGACGGGAGTGGCATTACATGGAGTAAATTGTTCCCAGGTACTACGCAGACAGGAAGAATGCAATAATAAGAAGTGCAATTCCCCACATGAAAAATCTGGAAGGCTTGGGCCGAGCAGTTTAACTACAGTTATCTCTTTTCAGCATACTTCCTTTAACCTTGAGCAAAGTCAGCAACTGCTCTGACCAAAGCTTGGCATTTATTGTTGATTACCCCTGGGTGGATAACTAGTTTTCTTACAATGTAGAACATACATTCTATTTTTATTACATAGGAAAATGTCCAAATACCTAATTCTCAAATTCATAGATGAGGGCAGAAAAAAAGTATACACATTGAAATAGTATAAAAGAATTAATTCAAGAGCTGACTATTCACTTACAGAAGATTCCCTGTCGGGTTTTACTGGAATAAACACCAAATTAAATTTACATATAGAATTGGTTTTCAGAAATTAAATTTACACAAAACTACTTGGAACTGCATTTCCAAACTACACTTTTGAAGTCTTTCTCTTTTAACTACGTGCATATATTTCTCACCAGTTATTAAAATTTATTCATACTTCAACAGGGATGTATTAATCTAGCCACTGACTTTTCTAAGTAAGGTTTTATTGGCTTAAAGACAGTTGCCTTCCTACGATACAGAGAGAACATAAAATCTATGATTATATGGCTTTCAATGGAAATAAACACAGGCTATGAAAACAGAATGTTAATAAAATCAAACAACTAAAACTCTGCCATCTAAAAGCACCTATAATATCTTTTAAAAGTCTGGCTTCTGGTTCTGCCATTCCTAGCTACAGCACCTGGATTAAAAAGTTATTACATGTAAGGGCTGACAACAGCCTGACAGATAATTCTGCAGTCATATACAGCTTAGTCATTCCCTAAATAGTATTTCTGAATGAGAAAAATACAATTCCATCATTTCTTTAAAAAAAAGAATCATTTGCTACTACTTTAGTAATGATGACAGATACCTAGCCAATCCATATACTCCCAATGTTTCAGCAGTTGAAATTCTCATGTGAATTTACATCTGAGATCTGTTTGGATCTTTTCCTCCCAACTTTCTGGAGTTTCCTAAGGCCAGTGAAGAATGGACCTGGGGCTGGCTGGCTTGGGCTAGCCAAGGACGACATTCAAGAACTCTCATTCCAGTTGACCCAGACAGGTCGACATTAGAATTGTAATTGGCCAGGAAAGAGAGTGAAAGGGTCAACGACTGGAGGGAACACTATGATCCTCAGAGCATTACCCGTGACATCAATAGCACCCCCCCACCCCATCAGAGGCATGAGGAGAGGAGTACGGACCCAGAAAAAAATACCTAGGGTAAGCTGTTTCTTTTCTCCATGTGATCATGACATAAAAGCCCGCCACATTTACCCTAAGGGAAACCCAGGAGCTGGGTGGGGAACTCCAGTATACATTATCTTTTATACTGTCTTTCATTCAGTAATTTCACTTCCTAAAAAAGCAAACAGCATGGGTTTTCATCCGAAAGCTATATGAAGCCGTTCAAGCATCCCACAAACCCTTGGGTAACAAAAGCTAATAGTTTCCAGTCTACATGTAACATATTTGAGGAATGATAAAAAGGACAGCAACCAGACATCTCAGAGGCACAGGCAAGCTTTATAAATATGCAACTCTTCAAATATGGTGCTCGGCACTGCTCTAGAGAAGAGAAGCACTGTGTTTCGTTTGAGGGCGAACAACTGCTCCAACTTGTCTTTATCCAGGCAATGCTTCAGAGACAGATGGTAACATAATGGGGGAAAGCCAGCAACATGGAGAGAGGTGGTTGGGATTACAAATGAGTATTGGGGGAAGGCTCAGTGCTCTTCCCCTCTGTGTGGGAGCCTGGTTCAAAGACACACAGACCTGACTAAACAGTTCGGGGAAAGGCTGGCTTGGAGGTCTTGCGTGGAGCTCTCTGCCCACAGGCAATCTCCAAAATGCCAAATGATCCAACTTTGTCAGTGTCGGGAGACCAGAAGTATGGGTCAAGGTGAAGTCAAACAGACTCGGTTCCAACACTGGTTCTGGGATTATGTTTCCTGCAGGGACCTGGGAGAGGCACTTCATTTCTCTTTTGCTTCATCTGGAGAATGGGACTAAGTGAGACAATACAAGGAAGAAACAGAAATCGCTACCCTCAATAATGTTTTGCCACCATCAACAGGTCACTAACGGTGAACAGCCACCCCTAGGATTAACCTTCCTCTGGGGCAGGGGCTGCAATCTTTGGCTTCCAAGTCACATTGTTCATTTGTAGGCAAATAAAGTTACTTTATCAGTTATATTTTATAACAATCAAAAATCTTGGAGAATGCTAGCATAGTAGCACATACTACCAATTCAGTGGCTGAGGCAGGAGGACAACAAGTTCAAGGTCAGCCTGGACTACATAGGGACACCTTGCCTCAAACAAATAAGCAAACAAACAAAAATTTCAGAAAGCTGCTACATACGCTTTTTATACAGCAAAGTATATTACTTTGAAAACAAATTCACTTTGGTATATTTGTAGTCTATGTGATTCCCAGTATTAGACATTTTTCACAGAAGCCAGATGGGGTGGCTCACGCCTGTAATCCAGCAACTCAGGAGGTTGAGGCAGGAGGATTACAAATTCAAGACCATAGGCAGCCTACGTAACTTAGCAAGACCCTGTGCCAAGATAAAAAATAAAAACAGAGCTGGGGGTACAGCTCAGTGGTACAGTGTGAGGATCTGGGTTCAGCCCCCAGAACATTAAAAAAAAAAACCAAAAAACTAGAAACAGAATTTTCTCATAGAAACCTGCTTTCCATAGCTATGTGTAGCCTCTTACAGACATGCACACAAACTCCATCTAGATTTATATAAGACACTAGGAACATTTCTTTATGAGGACTGGCCTCTCTTCCAAGCTTTTAATGTTATATAAGGAGCCGCCTTGCCCGTCTTCCTGCAATGATTTCAGATCTAAGCCGAATACTTCACTCACAAAAGTTTTTATTAGTTGTCTTCTTTCCCCACCCATTTTGAAGAACAAACTGACTCAGTTTTTTGATGGCAACACCACCGAAGGGGGGGAGTGAATGTGGGAGTGGGCAGGGTAGGAGAAAGGGAGGAGGAAGAGAAGGAGAAAAAGGAGGAGGAGGAGGGGAAGGAGGAGGAGGTAGCCAAGAGCTGAATCACAGCCATGTGAGTAATCTTAGGCTTTTTTTTTTCTTCTTAGGGGTATGAATCAAATTAAGCTTGTTTTGCTGTGGGTGAAGGAAGGAGAATATAATAATGGTGTGAATCAGAGCAATTATCAAATATGCAGCACTCACTAAAAATTAATTACAATCACTGCTTTCTCTCACAAATCTGCCAGAAGATGCCAGAGAACATTTGTTAATCAATATAATCCTTGAAAAAAATTTCTAGAGCTTGAACTCAATTATCACCCTCTTCCCTTTAAAAATTTCCTTTTACATGTGAATTTCAGAAACAGGAATTATTTCGGAGCTTCTGTGAGATAATCTTTGGCCCTTGGAGATAAGTGTGAAAACAATGATGATAATACTGGGTACAAATCAGGTTACATACTATCTAGCTATGAGCAACGCAAACAAAACATTGGATTTATGAAAACAATTGCTCAAAAGCATTCCAATGGGAACACTGTATGCAATGTCGAACCCTCGGGGAAAGGTGGGCATTCCTGTCTTAATAGTTTGTGGAGAGAATAAAGTTGTCATATGGAACTTGAACTATTTTAGCCTCAGGCTGAAATAAGGGAATCCTCATAAATTCAGGAGTGTACTAAGAGTAATATTGAGAAAAAGATGGATTGAAACATATAAAAATCAATTTTAAGTTTTTTATTCAGGGATATTGTTGGGGGGAAAAGTTGGCTAGGTTAAGGAAAAAAGTTTGGACAACCAAATAATATTTCCTGCTCCTGGGCAAGTCTGTGCATTAGGAAGTCAAAAGAGCTTTCCTCTCTCTTTTTTTTAAATTAATTTTTTAGCAGTGCTGGGGATGGAACCTAGGGCCTCAGATATGCTAGGCAAGCGTTATTATGTCCCCAGCCTAAGAAGTCATATTTTGAACTCTACTGAGACTCTAACGTTTTTTACTATGCTGACAAGCTAAAATACATTGTCCTTTTGGTTACCTTCCTATGATTTTCTTTCTTTTAAATACAAGGATATTTCATAGGTAGACAAGTGATCTCTATGAATGTAACCACCTGCAGAATGATCTGTACACAGGAGCTCCAAGAGAACAGTGTCTATCATACTGGTCAGTTTCCCAAAGTTCTTTTTTTTTTTTTTTTTTGGTACTGGGAGGGGTTAAGCTCAGGGCCTCCTACATAATTGCAAGTGCTCTACCACTGAACCGCACCCCTGTTGTTGTTGTTACGTGCCGTGGAGTCGGTATCTAACTCATAGCGACCCTCATAGGGTTTTCAATGGCTGACTGTTTCGGGATTGCCTTGGGAGTGGATTGCCAGGCCCTTCTCCAGAACCGCACCCCTAGCCATTTTTAATTTTTTTATCTTTAGACAGAGTCTCACTGAGTTACACAGGCTGCCTCTGGCCTCAAACTTGTGATCCTCCTGCCTCCACCCCCCCCCCAAGTTGCTGGGATCACAAGCCTGCACCACTACATCTGGATTCCAAGGTTCATTCCTATTTATAGGACATTAATTTTGTGTTAGTACTGTGAGTGGGGTCTCCAAATAAATAATTTCAAGAGCCGGGCGTAGTGGCGCACACCTGTAATCCCAGCGGCTCGGGAGGTGGAGGCAGGAGGATGGCAAGTTTGAGACCAGAGGCAGTCTGTGTAATTTAGTGAGACCCTGTCTCAAAAAGAAAAAAAAAAAAAAAAAAAAAGGGCTGAGGGTGCAGCTCAGTGGTCCAGCATTTGCAGAGCATGCAAGCGCGAGGCCATGGGTTAAACCCCCAGTACCTCAAAAAATAATAATAATAATAATAATTTCAAGATCACTCTGAATAAGTCATGCCTTTTAAACGCCACCGTTTCTATGTACTCAACTTGAAATGCTCAAGTTGACGCATCTCCAAATCTGCCCATATAACATTAACATTTAGAAATTTAATCAAGACTATGTTATTTACAAAATCAACAAAAACCCATCAATACCAGGTTCATACAAAATGGGCCAGACCTGTTTTCAGACTGGGTGATTTCGCTATCTCTGCCCTCAGCCTTCAAGTTCTCTGCCCCTCCACAAATGCAGAATTTGACTTTCAAGTCAGCATTCTCCCAACTTAGAACCTCTAAATTTCTATGTAGTAGAAACAATATTCTAAACCCAAATTTTGTTATATCCTGATCTGTGTCACAAAAGGCTAGAAGAAATTTCCAGAAATTTTCAATTCATATTTTAGTTCTCTTTTTTAGAATGTTCTAAATAGTAATTGTAGAGGAAAACATTGAAAGATAGGTCTCAGGTGGGCACTATGGCACACACCTGTAATCCCAGCGACTTGAGAAGCAGAGGCAGGAGGATCACAAGTTAGAGACAAGAGGCAGTCTGCGTAATTTAGCGAGACCCTGTGTCAAAAAGTTAAACAAAATGGGCTGGGGGTGCAGCTCATGGTATAGCACTTGCAAAGCATGCAAGAGCAAGGCCCTAGGTTCAACCCCCAGTACCTCAAAAAAAGAACAAAAACAAAAATAAGTCTCCTCAGTTGTCTGAGTTCAAGCCCTCTGAAGAAAAGAGTTCTTGGGCAGTCCCTATGGGTATTTTTCTGCTCTCCAATATGCCAAAGGTTTGAGGCTAGGGATGAGAGTGGGGGGGGAAAAGCTGTCATTCCAAAATTTGAAGTAGGGAGAATCAGAAGTTTCAAAAGCATCACAGACACTAAGTGGGAATGAATTTAAGACTCTATATAATCGGTCAGGGTTGGGGTTTAGCTCAGTTGGTAGAGTACTGCTCTGTGCTCTCTGAGGCCTGGAGTTCGATCCCCAACACCATATAAATGGGAGAAGGACCTGGCACCCTACTCCCAAAAAACAATCAGCCATTGAAAACCCTATGAATACCAGAGAAGCACTAACATAGTGCCGGGCATGGTACAGTGTCGGGGAGTGTGTCCTTCTGTTGTACATCATGTTGCTATGAGTTGGACCTGAGTCAAGAGCACCTAACAGCAACAATATAATTTGTCACTAAGTATACTGACGTACCTGGTTCTCACCTAGCAATAAAAGAAAGGAATAAAAAACAGCAGCAAAGACAACTCAGAGACCAGGCATCTGAGCAAGGACAATGGATGTGAAAGTGACCGAGGTGACCTCAGCTGGGAACTGACAAAGGCAAGGAGCCAGCAGAAGCAAAAAACAAAATGTTGAGTATTCAGACTGGGGAGATAAGCATGTCAGAGCCCCTCACAATGCAGACCAAACCCTACAAGTCTGCTTCCAAGGGATGGAAGATAATATAGTATCCAAAAGGGCAAGTGAAAGGGGACAAATCATAGGAATGGGAAAGAGAAACAAGAAAAGTAGGTACTGCCTCATTTGAAGAATTTGATTTTGTTGTTGAGTTTGAACCCAGGGCCTCATGCATGCTAAACAAGTGCTCTACCACTGGGCCACACCCTCAGTCCTCTTCTAATTTTTATCCCGAGACAAGGCCTTGCTAAGTCGTCCAGGTTGCCTCTGGCTCCGAACTCCTGATCCTCCTGTGTCTGCCTCCCGGGTTGCTGGAGTTACAAGCATGCACTGCTGAGCCTGGCCTGACAAATTTGATTTTCATAATGAGCTTTTAGTTTCCAACCTTGTGCCTATCAAGTTCCCACTGTTATAGTAGTTCTGTGCATCTCAACTCGCCCCCTAATTTACCTGGTCCATCATTATCCTCTCTCCAGGATGTGGCCAAGCTATCAAAAACCTGCAGTTTGTGGAGAGGCAGCAAGGAGGATGGTAGCGGGGCCTGAAACTACTGGAGGATTGAAAGATCTAGATTAATTTAAATCCAGGCTTTAAACCTGAGAAAAATCAGATTCAGGTTCAGGTGCAGGTTCAATGTTAAAATTTAGAGGGTTCAAGTTTGGTTCAGGTTTAAAATTTTAATCCTGTGTAGATAGATGAATAAAATTTCCTTCATTTTTTTTCTATTTTTAAACAGCTAATGATCCACTCCCAAGGCAATCCCGAAGCACTCAGCCATTGAAAACCCTATGAGGGTCTCTATGAGTCGGATACCGACTCGACGGCACCTAACAACAACAACAACAATGATATGAATGCCTGCAGTCATACCACTGTGGCATCTGATCCCGTCAGATCGCAGAAGCTAAGCAGGGTCGGGCCTGGTTAGTACTTGGATGGGAGACAGCCTGGGAACATCAGGTGCTGTAGCCTTGGGAGAAGGACCCTGCAACCCACTCCCAAAGATCAATCAGTCATTGAAAACCCTATGAACAGCACAGAAGCACTGACAATAGTGTTTTGCCTGTTGTACATAGGGTCTCTATGAGTCGGACACCTACTCAGTGGCACCTAACAACATCAACAATGATACAAAAACAAACAAACAAATATTAAAGGCTGAACTTGTACCCAATTTTTCACTGGGTACAGGTTTGGGTTCAGTTTGAATTCCTGCTATCTACATACAGGATTTAAATCCAAATCTGAACTAGACTCCAACCCTCTAAAGTTTACCATCTGGAAGCCACACCTGAACTTGAACTCAAATTTTCACAGGTTTGAAGTCCTAATAAGCAGAAGGAAGAAGAAAAATCACTGAGGTACCTGTCTGCTTCCTGTGTATATAAGAAAAGGCCTAGCATATGGGAAGTAGACCGAGGCCCTGTGTAGATAAGGGCCTTAAGGAGAGCTGGAACAGAGACCGTGCAGGGATGTCAAGCAGAGAGCCACCCATCCAATGAGTGCTTGGCCTTACATCACTTCCAATTGTGATCCTACAACTCCACATTGAGCATTTTAAATTATTCTAAAATGATTTATTCAAAGGGAAGCTGTGCTAAAGCAAAAACAGGTTGATGAAGAGTTCCCCTGTTAAGAGTTTTAGGTCAAAAATTTTTTTTTTCAGGACTGGGGCTTGACCTCAGTGCTTTACAGGTGCTAGGCAAGTGCTCTACGACTGAAAAATATCCCCAGCCCTTTTTTATTTTTATTTTGAAACAGGGTCTCACTAAGCTGCCCTGGATGGCCTCGATCTCCTGGGTTCAAATGACCCTCCTGCCTCAGCGTCCTGAGTAGTTGGGACTACAGGTACGCACCACCATGCCCAGCTCCACAAATTAACTGTTGAAGATGTTTTGACCTCCACTGCTTATTTCCTCCTTGTGGTGACAATCAATATATGAGTCCCTCTATAGCACCTCTAGGGCTGGGATTTAGCTCAGTTGGTAGAGTGCTGCACTGCAGTCTCCGAGGACCAGAATTCAATTCCCAGCACCGCAAAAATGGGAGAAGGGCCTGGCAATCCACTCCCAAGGCAATCCCGAAATAGACACTGAAAACCCTCTGAGGGTCACTATGAGTCGGATACCGACTAGACGGCACCTAACAACAACAACATAGGACCTCTGCCTCTGGTCTCACCTCCTGTGACTAGAAACAGTGAGGTGGCTGAGAGTACAATGACAAAATTACCTTTTCTCTCTATTCCTACTCCAACAGGTCATTAGAAAAGAATAAGATCATCTATCAAAAAAACCACAGCTACACTGTAATTATGGGAGATGTCACCATGGGAAAAAACTGGGCAATGGACACTTTGGACACTTGAGGCTGATCTGTGATAATTTCTTGGGAGCCTAAAATTATTTCAAAAGAAAACATTTTCTGAGAAACAAAACCTACAGCTGTCTGAGAAAGTTACCTTCAAACTCATCACAATAAACAAAGTCAAATTGCACTAGTTGATAATTAGTCCCTATGCTGTCAGTTCTGCACTTATTGCTGGGGAAAAATATTCAGTAGGGAAACCATGAAAGCCTAACAAATGCCTGGCCAAGCCTCTTCTTGTTTAATCCATGTGGAAGAGTACCATTTGTTATCTTAGGAACTAAAAGGTAAACTCAGAACAATAAATGACAAAAGTAAGTTTTCTAAATTAGTCCTATAATTCTAAGATCTGGAAAGAAACTCATCAGATTTCATCCAAGCTGAAACACTTAAGACACTCCTTTATTTTAGGTTAGAAAAGAGACAAACTGCTAATTAGCTATGACCCAAGGCCTTAAAGAGTCTTGGGTGAGGTCAAAATAGGGTTTTCACTGCTTTGTTCTGGGAAGTCTGGAAATTTCTTCTGCTGTCACGTACACTGTTTGTCATGTGATCAGCAGCCCTTCTACATGTGATGTGGTAACAAAACATAAGATAGCTTCAAGTACTACTTCTACCTTCTTAGTTGTTGCTCTGAAGGGTGGAAGTCCAGTCATTTTCCTAACAGTGAACATTTGCTTCATGAATTAAATTCACTCTCTGCTGTTTCCATATATACAATAACATTGTTTCAATGCCAATAAAATTTCATTTCAGTAACAGCAATTTTATTGACAGCGTATCAATGGCAGGTATACTCAGTACACATAGAACCAACACTACAAGCAACTCAAACTGTCAGCCATGTGAACACCCATCGCCAACCTTGTCAATGCCTGGGCAATACCAATGGTATTGTGACTGCTGTCAGGCAGATGGCAACTGAGAGGTTCTATCCAATCCAATATCATTCCAATTTTAGAAATGGTCAAATATCAGAGGGTGGGCAAGAGAGGGTATCTTGTTGTTGTTGTTAGGTGCTGTCGAGTCGGTATCTGACTCATAGCGACCCTCATAGGGTTTTCAATGGCTGACTGTTTCGGGATTGCCTTGGGAGTGGATTGCCAGGCCCTTCTCCCACATTTGCGGTGCTGGGAATTGAACTCAGGACCTCAGAGACTGCAGTGCAGCGCTCTACCAACTGAGCCAAATCCCAGCCCGAGGGTATCTTAGAATATATGAAATATCCTCGATGTTGCAGGTTCTCCTCCAACCCGGGCAAATACACGTCTTACCACTTTGCCCAGAAAATTCACTCAGACATTCAAAACCCTCTTATTTGTGTACTAAGTAACTTCCAGGAACTCTGCTCAGTGTAGAGGATACAGCAATGAACAAAGGACAAATTCCCTGCCCTTATAGAGTTTCCAAGCTAGAAAGGAAAGAAATACAATGAAGTAAATGCACAACATAGAGCTGGTGATGAGGTTCAAGCAGAACAAACAGGGCAGGAGATTCTGGAGACAGGTGGGGGTAGAGTTGAGGTAGCTGTTATTTTGTGTAGGGTGACCAGTGAAAGACAACCTCTCTGATAAAATAGGCATGGAAGCAAGTTCCATAAATATCTGAACAAATGAGGGGGACAAGGCAGAGGATAGAACTGTTGCAGGCACACTGAGGTGGGAATATACTTGTTCAGTTTATAGGAGAAGTACAGAGAGGCCAGGGTCACCACAGCAGAATAAGCAAAGGAGAAAGGAATAGGGAGATGAGATTGATTAGGCTAGGCAGCAATGGGGGAGCAGATTACACAGGGTTTCCTAGTCTATTGTCTTTACAAGGGTTATGGCTCTTTACTCTGAGAAACAGAAAACCACGAGGCTCCTGATCATAAGAGTGGAATGATCTAAGAATCTTTGGAGGGTATATTAGACAGCTTTCTGTTACTGTAACAAAATATCTGAGATGATCAATTTATAAAGAGAAAAGGTTTCGTTTGAGCAGGTTGGGTACAGCAAGAGCAGGAAGACATGGAGAGGGGAAAGAAGAGTTTATTTTTAAACATGCTAGATTTGAGATGCCAGTTAGACATCCAGGCAGGGATGCTGAGAAGGCCATTGAAATTGAGCAGAAAGCTCTGAGATGAAACCATCAGCCTCGGTGCTTAAGTGGCATGGAAAGTGAGAGATAAGACCATTTAATTTGGGGAGTGAGGCTAGTTAGAGAAGTAGGAGGAGGACTAAGGTATATGAATAGGAAAAGGGTGAGGAGATGCCTGGAAGATCAACAAAGGAACTGGCAAGGAACACCCTCAAGGGAGTCAGGCACCAAGCAGGGCATGAGGAACCCAGGCAATGAAAGTGAGTTCAAGGGGACTTGATCAGCTGGGGCAGATCTGCGGGCATGCTGAATAAGACAAGGACCAGGGACTTAACACGGAATTTGAAATACTGAGGTCTAGAGAGCATGAGAGGAAAAGTATGCCAGGCAGTACAAAGAGACAACTCTGACAAGGAGAAATGGCATAGTAGCTGGAGGAGGACAAGGGGAGGAAAACAGATGGCACTAGGAAACATAGGCCCAATTGCAGGAGCCTCGATTAGCAGACAGCTGATGGGATCCAGTGTGCCATGAAGCCCTTACTGTAACAGGACATGAAAGTAACTCATGAGTGCCCATGGAGTTACGCCAATAGGTTCACAAGCAGAACCTGTGGACGTTTTCTCCCAAGTGTGTCTAATTTCTACATTACATGTCTGTTGAAGACCTTCTCTTTAGACATGCATTATGCTGTTCTCAGTAACTTTTTATTGTTGCTATTGTTGCTTTGCATATAGGAAGCCCACAGCCCTAATCAACATTTGTAAAGGTAACTAAACAGGAAGACTTTGTCATTGATGTCACCAAGAGTGATCTGTGGCTATATACTGAAATACCTGCCAATCGTCAAACTACAAAGCATTCAATAGAGCTGTGAATAATAAATGGTGTTTGCTTTTTGTTTACACAGCTAAAACACCCAATGAACCCAAGGAAAGTGTATCAGTCCTGAAAGCTTTGACTAAGTCATTACAACAACTACAGTATCTGCACCTCTTGTATCTCACTTGCATTGCTTGAAAACACCCAACTATATGACTTGTTTGTATCCATCACCTGGACTCATGAGGGAAATTTCAGATTGAGCATGTGTCTATGTTGTTGTTGTTGTTGTTGTTGTTGTTGTTGTTAGGTGCCGTTGAGTCAAGTCTGACTCATAGCGACCCTCATGGGGTTTTCAATGGCTGACTGTTTTGGGATTGCCTTGGGAGTGGGTTGCCACGTCCTTCTATTTTGCGGTGCTGGGAATCGAACTCAGGACCTCAGAGACTGCAGAGCAGCACCCTACCAACTGAGCTAACTATGGGTGACCCCAATTGCTCCAGTCCTCCCAAGTGGTGCCTCTCAGAAAGCTGGTAAGATGGAAGGCACCAGGTGGAGTCCACCTGTGCCATACAAGAGAGGCTGACCTGAGTTCTTGGGAACTTAGGACATCAGATCCTACCACTGAGCTGCTTAAGCGCTAGACAAAATAGGTGCCTGGACATAAAATTAACATTTGTTGCAAAAATGCTATGTGTCATGTATTGGCTGTGAAAAGCAGCACTAAAATTCTCACATCATTATCAACAACAACAAAAAAGAATGCATTGGTGTACTTGAATTAGTTTATCCTAGAGTCAGGACATAGAGGGTGGGATTTAGCTCAGTTGGTAGAGCAGCTGTGCTGCAGTCTCTGAGGTCCCGAGTTCAATTCCCAGCACCGCAAAAATGGGAGAAAGACGTGGCAATCTCGAAACAGTCAGCCATTGAAAACCCTATGAGGGTCCCTATGAGTCGGATACCGACTCGACAGCACCTAACAGCAACAATAACAAGAGTCAGGACAGGAGAATGAGGTTAAGAACACAGATTGCCCAGGCTCTACCATTTACAAGCTGTGTAACTTTGGTCCTTTCAGGACCTCCATTTTCTGTCTCTAAAATAAAGGTGGCCAATAGTACCTATTTCATAAGGTTAGGGGGATGGGTAAGTGAGTTATTATATGCAACAATTATGATAGTCATAATTTCCCATCCATCTTAGAATTTAAAACTACCCCCAAAAATAATTAGCTAGAGGTAGCATAAGAAGTTTTTAGGGAATTCATAAAAACCAAGAACAAGGATGCTACATGTCTTTGAGGCATTTACTATACTACAAAATGAGGATAATAAATGTATAACATGCAAAATTGATTTTTAAATTCTTTTAATGTGTGGGCATAGTTATAATAATGAAGATTAAAATATAAAATTCACATTTTAAGAGAATGTGAATTAAACAGAGAGTGCAAATAAATTGTATACTTGCCTCAGGCTCTCCTGTCCCCATTCTTTCTGAGGTTTAGTGGTCTCTTCTGGAACTACAGAGAGACCACAGGAATAAGACATTGTCTACTAAGTCACAGGAGATTCTAACCTATGGGGAAATGCTGTGAGGGCTCTCCCATATGAAATCCCTAAGACTAGAAGTAACAGATCTAGTAAAGTTCAGTGCCTTGCCTAAGGTTGAATAAAGAACAAGGAATGGAGCTAGCAAGTGAACCAAAGGTCAGCCATCTTTCCACCTTGTTGTTGTTGTTGTTAAGATGCCGTCGAATCGGTATCTGACTCACAGCGACCCTACATATAGCAGGCGAAACAGTATTGTCAGTGCTTCTCTGCTGTTCATAGGGTTTTCAATGGTGGATTGATTTTTGGGAGTGGGTTGCCGGGTCCTTTTCCCAAGCCTATAGCACCTGGTGTTCCCAGGTGGTTTCCCATACAAGTACTAACCAGGCCCGACCCTGCTTAGCTTCTGAGACCTGATGGGGCCGGATGCCACAGTGCTACGGCTCCAGGCTCTTCCCACCTTACTATATGATATTTAGCTTGCCCAATGAGAGGTGCTTTATTGTAAGTAAGTTTCTTTGCTCTTTCCTTCTTTCTTTCTTTTTTCCTTTGCAGTTCTGGGGACAGAACTCAGGGCCTCATGCCTGCTAGGCAAGCACTCCACCATTGAGCCATACCTCCAACCCTATAAGCACAGTTTCTTAGCGTGAGAGTCCAGGAATCCCCAGAGTAGTCCTGAGAGGACTGTGGTTTCTACTCTAAACCTTGTCAAAGTGTGCAGTCCTCTCTATCTTCCCCATTTCAAGTGACTCAGAGGTCCCAGGGATGCTCCAGCCAAGCTTGTCCCCACCTGTCCCATACTTTTAGCCTCACCCTTAAGAGGCAGGTGACAGGAACTCAATGGAAGAGTGAAACAAAGACAAGATGGTACGGATAGCTCCCATTTTCAAAACTATACCACTCTCGAGAGGATCAGGGAATAGAATAAATGTGTCCTCACAAGGGGAGAGGTTTCAGGGTACGAAAACATAAATTTGTATCATCTATTAACTGTGTTCTGAAGATCGGTAAATGAAATATTAAATTGCTCCTGCAAAAATATTTACTTTTAACTTCATGATGCACAGGGCCATGGGCTCTGGGACATAGAGACATACATGACAGAGAACTAGCCCTCCAGGATTCATGATGTCATTGTAGAGAATAGGGACAAAGATTAGGAAAGACTGCACCGGGGTTACAGCTCACTGGTACAGTGCTTGCCCCATGTGCACAAGGCCCTGTGTTCCATTCCTAGCACTGCAAAAACAAAACAGAAAAAGGAAAGACAATGAATAATCTAAGGAAACACGTGGGCTCCAAATTAATGGCACACAAAAAAAATACACTAAGCCTTGGCAATACTTTCTTCAAATGAGATTTATGAAAAATCCCAACATGTGAAACAGATAATGGCAAGTGTTCCGGCAGAAGCCAGAGGAACCCCTGTAGGCAGTTATGTTCTCTGCTGCCCACCCCCAGGTTTGAACCCCCACAGCGCCCAGCCTTTAGAACATTCAAGAAGGGGAAGCAGAGGGTGTGTTCAAAGATGAGCAGCACTCCAGTGAGCAGGAAGGAAAGGGCCCTCTTGGCAGGAAGGTCCACCAAGACACAGGGGTGGGGAAAGGCACAGTGACCCAGGTGGACTTGGGAAATAGCAACAGTGCAAACCGTCAGGGATGAAAGGGTTAGAAAAAGTCTTTTTTTTCTTCTCCTTCCTTTTATTCTTTCCTTTCCTTTCTTCTCTTCCCCCCTTTTTTTCTTAAGACAGAGTCTTGCTTTGTAGCCCAGGCTGGGCTAGAGTGCGTGATCCTCCAGCCTCAGCCTCCTGAATGCTGGGATCACAGGCGCACTTGTGCCACCAGGTGCACCGACAATCTCCCCTTTTGGACTAGACTGCTAATCCTGAAGGGCACAAAGCAGCTGCAGCACTGGCCAAGGAGCCGTGTAGCAGTGGCCTGGAAAAAGCTGGATGATGGGCACAGGTCAAGGGCATTGCCCACTGGCAAAGAGCCCCGCTTCCCATACACCCAGCTTTGGGGCCCAGCTTTCACCCAAAGATCCCCTTCCCACAGGATGATCCCTGTGAAGAGAAGCACATGAAATGGGGAAGGGGTCACCCAACCAAGATCCCTTCAAGGACCAAAATAAATAATACAGACAAAAGGGGGAGGGAGGCCAGGGCAAGTTGTAGAATATGGGCATCTGTTTACCATGGCAGGTATTTCTCACCGTCCCCCCTCCAATCTGTCCAACTTGACCATATGGAGACATAGGTCCAGGGGGCCAAATCTCTCACTTCTTCAAGAAGAAAAAACACTGCATTGTTTATAATTGTGGAGATAAAAAGAACATGCCTATAGGCCAGGGTACAATTCCTATGTCACAAAAGGGTCTAGGCTTGTTTTGACCACTGCACTGGCCCCAACATCTTACCCAAGGCCTAACAGAGGTATGTGCTCAATTCGTAACTGTTAAATCAGCTCCTGAGAATGAGTTATTACATTAGGCAGCATATCATAAGTCAACTATTTCATCCCTCCTCCGGTAGAGAAACTGCAGCTTAGAAATAAATGGAGGACAGATTCTATGTAGAAAGAAACCTACATGTAAGTTACTCACCAAGTCACTACCAACAGTGCTAAGGTTACTGTATTTGTCCTCCATACCACAGTTCTTCAAGATCTTTAGTCATGCTGTTATAGTTTGACTATGAAATGTCCCCCACATGCTCATGTATTGAATGATTCGTCTCTAGCTGATGGCACTATTTTGGGAGGTTCTAGACACTAGGTGGGACCTAGCTGGAGGAAGTCACTGGGGGATGAGGCCTTGGGGTTATCTCATCTATGGCCCCTTTCTCTCTCTCTCTCTCTCTCTCTCTCTCTCTCTCTCTCTCTCTCTCTCTCCTCTTTCTCTCTCTCTTGGCTTCTGATCTGTCATGAGGTGAACAGCATCTGCCACATGCTCCCAACTCCATGATGTGCTGCCTCATGACAAGCCCAGAAGCATGGGGCCCAGCAACAATGGACTGGATGCTCTCCAACCATGTTGTTGTTGTTAGGTGCCATCGAGTCATATCCGACTCATAGTGACCCTTATAGCGTTTTCAATGGCTGACTGTTTTGGGATTACCTCAGGAATGGATTGCCACTTCCTTCTCCCATCTCAAACCATGAGCCAAAATAAATCCTTCCTTCCTTAGGTTGTATATGTCAAGCATTCTGTCACAGTGATAGAAGGAATGCTCAATTCTATTCCCTTCATCTTCCACCCATGCCACCAAGAGTCCGAAGCTGGCCTCACACTGTGTTTGGCCTCCAAGTAGATTCAGATCTTGCCCCTGGCCTTTCAAATAACACCAATGGTAGTCCCACTACAGTTCTACTGCCTTTGTTAAAAATATCTTATGGTAGAAATTTTCAAAAATTTCAACAATTTCAAAAATACAAAAATAAAGAGAATTGTATAATAAACTCCATGTATACCTTTAATCAGTTTCAAAAATTATCCTCATTTTGTTAATCTTATTTCATCCCCTGCCCGACTGGATTTCTTCTCTCATTTTAAGTTAATAAAATTGGTATTAAATGGGTAAATGCCTCTCTTAGAGTCACCGATTTAGATGCAGATATAAGACTGTAACTCAGACCAAGTTTTTAAAAATTGTGTGCAATTAGGCATTATCTATTATAGGGCTGGGGTGCAACTCAGTGGTAGAGCAACTGCCTCACATGGGTGAGGCCCTGGGTTCAATCCCCAGTACTGCAAAAAAAAAAAAAAAGAAAGAAAAAAAGAAAAGAAAAAAGAAAAGAAATCCCCCCTGTAGTCCCGGAGACTCAGGAGGCTGAAGCAGAATGATTCCAAGTTCAAGACCAGAGGGAGCCTGCATGATTTAGCGAAATCCTGTCTAAAAATAAACAACAAAGAAGGGGTTGGGGGTGCAAGTCAATGGTAGAGCACTGGCCTAACATGCACAGGTCCCTGGACTCAATCTTCCAGAACTTTCCCCCCTCAAGCCCCACAAGGTATACCTATTATATGGTTACTACTACTGTGTTATACACTTAAAAATGGTCAGATGATCAATTTTTTTCACCACAATTTAAACTATAAAAAGGTCCGTGAGAGATTAAAATTCAGTGAAAACAAAAAAGATGATAGACTCAGAGAGAAATCCTCTTAACCACCCTTTAAAGTAGATTCTCCCACCTCAAGAAGTTAAAAAGATCATTAAGAAAATAGATAAGCAGCTGGGCGCTGTGGCATACATCTGTAATCCCAACAACTTGGGAGGTGGAGGCAGGAGGATCACAAGTTTGAGAACAGAGGCAGTCTGTGTAATTTAGCAAGACTCTGTCTCAAATTTAAAAATGTAAAATAATGGGCTAGGGCTATGGCTTGGTGGTACAGCACTTGCAAAGCATGCAAGCATGAGGCACTGGGTTCAACACCCCAGCACTGCAAAAAGAAAAGGAAAAAAGAAAATAGATACGCAACTGAACATGTAAATCTTT
Source organism: Pedetes capensis (assembly GCA_007922755.1). Lineage (NCBI taxonomy): Eukaryota > Metazoa > Chordata > Mammalia > Rodentia > Pedetidae > Pedetes > Pedetes capensis. The sequence continues at coordinate 111,576 of VMDO01004754.1, forward strand.
CTCAGGCCAAGAGATACATTTTTAAGATATCATTTTCAATGGATAATTAGGATTTTTTTTAGTTTCCTGTAGAATTTTAATTTTTAACAAATGAAAGATTAATATTCATTGAACCATAACAACAAAAATCTATATGTCCATGTTCCATATTTTTAAAGAGTATTAGAGAAAAAAAACTATTTTAAAATATTGAACTTCAATGTCTATAAATTGAGATGACTCAATTAGTGTTATTTTTACCTTCCTATACTTTTTTTGGTAGAGGAAGTGATGGTGTCTTTTTAAATATAATTTTAAGAGGGGACGTATCATTTCTTTCCAGGTAACTCAAGCATACGTCACAATTAAAACTAAGAAGTAGACATCTGGTCTTCTCCCAGGACTAAGATAAAATGGCTTATTTTTATAAAATCAGCAGCCAAGATTGAAGTATTTGCAGTTCCCTCCACCTGCCCTTTGAGTTCTGGATAAATCCATCCCTTCCCTTCTTTCATTTCAAGTATGACCTTCTTTAAAGTTCCTAACACAGTCCAGCCTGTGTTTACTCTCACATCACAACTTCATCTCCTTCATTCTCTTACTACAATCAGTTACAGTCCTCCTTACTCCATTTACCCCAAGGGGAACTGGTTCCAGGACCCCCTACAGATACCAAAATCCCCAGGTGCTCAAAACCTTTACATAAAATGGTGCAGAATTTACATAGAACTTACACACATCCTCCTATGTACTTTAAATCATCTCTAGATGACTTATAATATCTAATACAATGCAAATGCTATGTAAACAGCTGTTATACTGTATTGCTTAGGGAATAATGACTAGAAAAGTCTGTACATGTTCAGTACAGAAGAATTTTTTTCAAATATTTTTGATCTTTGATTGGTTGAACTGACAGATACAGACCACCCCCCCTCCACCAGATATGGAGGGTGAAGGTGTACCCTCTACTGAGATTTCTTCAATCTAAGCCCTATATAAGGACAAGGTCCTTGCCTTTCTTGCTCTCTGCTGCATGCCCAGTGCCCAAAGCACTCCCACTTGCTAAGTGCTCAAAATTATTTGGCATGAGGAATGAACTACTGTTGGTTTGTGTGACGTTCTTCCCTATTGCACCATTGTTCATAAGCCTTACTTTTCTTTGCTCTCTAAGTCTCTTTGCTCTTAGCAGCTCTACCCTATATCTTCACTGACTTTAGGCATCTGACATTTAAAATGGTGGTAAGTATTCTGAAAGGTATAAGAATCAAGGATTGTAGCAGATGCCATGATTAGGTTATCTTTTACAAATCTATGGCCACTTGGGATGCTGTAGGAGGAAAACCATTGGGGATGGCAGATGGGAACACAAGCTTCCATACTGCTAATGCCTTGCAACTCAAACTGTGCCTTAAAGAACAATTTAAACATTTAAAAATAGACCTTTCAATGTTTTATTAACAACAAACCCATATTAATGCCACTTGATGCTATCAAAAGAGTAGCCTTATAGTACATTATATTCTGCCCCTGCCACCCCACTAACTTTTATGCTTATTGTTGTTGCTGTTACGTTGCTGTCCAGTAGAGTCTGACTCATAGGGACCCTATGTACAGCAGAAGGAAACACTCCCCAATTCTGTGCCCAGCACACGATCTTATTTATGTTTAAGCCCATGGTTGCAGACACTGTGTCAATCCCTCCAGTTGAGGGCTTTCCTGTGCTTACTAACAATCTAAATTCTAATACAATGCAGCATTCTTTACTGGTTAATGTGATTTGAAGCTCAGGGGCAATTTAAGAACCATTATATACCCCGAACAAACCATTCTTCATGCAAAATGGCCACCAGCTCACTATTACCTCCATGACAGAGAGCTTGTGGGGAATTAGGAGAGGCTCAAATGACACTATGAGAAATTCAGGCTTCCAAAAAAGAAGTATATTCTGAAAAGGAAAATCTTTTTAAAAACATACCTGAAATCACATATAAATCTTTGTTGTTAGTAAACTATCATCTCTATTCTATGACATGTCTAGAAATGATATTCAGGCACAGCTATTTGCAGGAATGGATGATGCAGGTGAAAATTTCTACCACACATCTCAGTAAGGCAGGAAGGACATTGGTTTTAATATCATTAATTGCTCACCCTCACTACTCTTGCCATTTGGGGCCAGAACATGCTTTGCTGGCAGAGGTGGGGTGGGGGCTGTCCTGTGTTTAATTAGATGTTTAGCAGCATGCCTGGCTTCCATCTACTACATACTAGGAGCATCTTCACTCCTCAATCATGACAACCAAAAATATCAGCCAAAATGTGTCTTGGAGGACAAAGTCACCCTCAATTTGCAAACACTGTTTTGAGTCCCCAAATATATCCATCTGTGTGCCCTTTCCTCCTTCTTATTATCCATTACCTGACAAAAGCCAAACTCACTAACCTATTGTCTTTCAAATGTATAAATTGATTTCAATGAACAGTTGTGAAAATTAAAAGAAACCATAAGCAGGACGGGTAAATTGCTTCCATGAGGGCACATCAAGAAAGGTTGATTCTCAATCTTCCTTTCTGTTAAGGAATGCCGCTTCCAGGAATCTTATTTCTAAGGTGAGTCCATATATTTCAAATATGAGATTACATTCAAAATAATATAACTAAAGAGCATGATTCCTTCTATCATCTCTCTCCATAGAAGGAATGCAATTCTTAAGTTTTAGGAAGAATCTGAACTAAATAAATACTTGAAATGTTTTTTACACTTCAATGAATCTTTGGCCAGACATAGTCCTAAAAACAGAACCTTCAACAATGATATTTAATAATAACAGCTCAGATACCCCACAGTACTTATAGCTTCCTACCCAAGTTTCTATGGTGATTCTCATTCCCCTCCTTCATTTTTTCAAGTATATTTCATAATTTGTTGAAGGAGGGAAAAAGGCTAAGAGCCTTTATAGCTTTTCATAATTAATTTTTCTTTTTAAATTAAAATCTTAAAATACTTGGCCATAGACCAAACCAAATACTAAAGGATAAAAACCCTAAGGATAAAAATTCTAGACTTATTTTCTAAGACTCTTTCCTTTTTTTTTTTTTCTTTACAATTGGGAAACACTAGAAATTGTTCAAGTTGAGGCAGAGTTTAAGCATGCCATGTAGTTGAAAACTCATCAGCAAAGTATTAATCACAGCTGAAACCTGACATACACTCTCTCATGTTCCTTAGGTACAATACATTCCAGTGATTAAAAATACATTTCATTTCCTCTAAGTGCAAATTCAATCTGTCAAACTGCATGACAACACCATAAAGCTGCTGAAATTCTGAAACCCAACCTGCTAAACATCCTGAACAGCCCTTCTCCAACAAAAAGTTGAAGGAAGATTAATGTATCCTTTTCAGCAGTGGAAATGTCTTAAAATTACAAAAGGATTTCAAAATAACCCCCTAATAAATTGCCAAAAGATGAACAGCACACAACTTCACAATCCAATCTTAAATCCCCATATTTGTTGTAAATGGTACTCAAATAAAAATTTTCCTTGTGCTCCTAAGAACACTAAAGGGTTTAAAATCTACTGCAAGATCCCTCTAAGCAGACACTGGCATAAACCCTTGAAAACCGTGGGTTGTATCTTTAAAAGGTGTCAAAGGAAAAGCAGATGAAATGCTGTAATCTCCACCCACTGTCACTTAAGACTTACTGCCCACGCACTGCACAGCCCCAGCCAGCATCCTGCATCCACCCTTTCTCTCAAGCCCACTACATTAGACCATGGAAACTCAGGATGTGTAGCCGCAGCAGCCCCTGCTCTGGATCCAGCTGGCCCACCACGTGGCGTGGCCATGACCTTAGTCACACTTCCCCCTGACATCCTGTGAGTGGGCCCAACTGGAGCCAGACCTTCCCACCGTGCAGTCCGCCCTGCTCCTGGAAATGACAAACCCCCACTCCCTAAAACATTCCATTTTCCCTTCCACTGACAGAGCTTCCTGCTCCCCACCCCTCCTGAACAACAGGTCTTTGAATATCGTTCCCCACCCTGGGAACACCTTTAACCATTTCAAGATTTGTTATTAAGAAAGGCATTTCCAACTTTAGTTTGGATTTTTAGAGGAGCCTGTTCTCTGATTTCCAAACTATTTTAATTATTATCACAGTAATCAGTTCTACAGGGATTATAAGCACATTTAACATTAACAAGTCCTAAATGTGCACAAGAAAAGATCTCTTCATTAAAGAAGTACCTCTTCATTTAGCAGAGGGGACCTGCCAGATAGGATTTGCATAAGCATTGTCTTCATGGTTCTTTTTTAAGTTGGACTAAAAGGATTTCAGGAATCTTTGAGTTTGTATAATGCTTCGCTTTGAAAAATCGCTTTTTCTTTTCTTTTTTTTTCTTTTTTTTTTGAAGTTCGGAGGAAGAACCCAGGGCATCTCACATGCTAGGCAAGTGCTGTACCACTGAGCTACACTCCCAGCCCCCTCCTCTTTTCCTTCCTTCTTATGTTCTTTCCTTCCTTCTTTCTTTTGTGGTACTGGGGTGTTGAACGTAGAACCTCATGCATGCTAGGCAAGTGTTCTACCACTGAGTTGCATCCTTTTTTATTTTTATTCTTTATTTTGAGACAGGGTCTCCTTAAGTTGCTACCTTTGGCCTTGAACTCAGAATCTTCCTGCCTCAGCCTCCTGAGTCACTGGGATTACATGTGTCTGCCATGGTGCCTGGTTCATCCCCCTTCTTTTAATAACAGGTTAATGAGAAAAAAATAATTTAAAATCTCCCAATTTAGTATTAGTTATGGAGTCAAAACAGAAGTTTTTTTTTTTTTTTGGGGGGGGCAAGTGGAGATAGTGCTGCTCATTGGCCATATTAACCCTGCCTTTCTCCTACAATCTATATGGGAATCCTAAGGATGAATTTTCAAGCAAAGATGTAAAGCTGGGGAGAGCTACACTACAGGGGCAGTTAATGCACCCATTGCTTAGCCTCACTTTAATCTCTAATTCACCATTAGACTTGGAGGTTGCATTTCTTCATCCAAAGGAGCCAGCATATCCTACCCTGTCTTTCCCAGGGCCCACAACTATGAAACCTGGAACAGCTATGTGAGGACTCTGCAAAGTAAACAGTAACCAACAGATCAGAAAAGATGACTAGAACCTGAAATACTAGCAAACTGACAATGAATTCCCCATTCCTTTTTCCTTCAGGGTGCCCAAGTCTGGGCTCAACACACTGTTGCCAGATACTGGGTGCTGGCAGAGAAAGAAACAGGAGATGTCCATACCTCTGGCTCGAGAAGCGGAAAGGGTATTCCTGATGCACAGGGATGGTGGGAGAAATCCTCCATTTTCTCTTCACTCTGTTCTCTCCGGCCCTAGTCTGGTGGAGATGGTAGCCAGCAGCAAGGGGACCCCACAGGACCAGAACTCTGAAAGGGGACAACCTTCTTCTGAGTTCAGCAGAGCTGTGGTTCTAAGAAGGTGGAGCTGAATACCAGTATATTTATTTATACTGTCTCTGTGGTCCAGTTCCTTGGCTTCAGGGACATGGACATGGTTGTGGAAGTACCTGGCAAAGAAAAGTAACTAAAACCCAAGTTTTCTGGCTAAATGACCAAAGGGAGAAGCCCCATGGAACTGAAAAATACTAGACAGACCATGGAAGGGGAGGAACTTTGGAAAGAGAACCTCCCAAAATTGTTTATGAACTCCCAGTCTCACCTCCCAGGTTTACACACATGGATCATCCTAAATATCCTACCAGGGAGCTTGAGAACTAAAGCACTGGAGTTCCAGATGGTCCAGTGTGGGGCACACACATAAATGGTACTAAGCAAGGAGTAACACTGGGACCATAGCTCAAAGAAGGTGGGTGGGTACTTGCTTAAGTTAGTGGACCTAACCAGGTCAACTGGTTGATAAGATGAAAACATTAACATTCTCCATAGGATTTAAACAAGATCCAAAGTCTTGTAATATTCAAAATATTCTGGATAGAATCCAAAATTACTCAGCATGGGAAAATACAATCAGTAGATGTGAATGCCAAAATGACATGGAGATCTAATTTGTCTGACAAAGAATTTGAAGTTATAATTATAAAAATGTTCCAGCAACCAATTATAAGCAATCTTAAAATCTATGAAAGAGTAGGAAGTCTGAGCATGGAAATAAAGAAGTATTATAAAGACATAATGTTGGACGTTTTAGAGCTGAACAACAAAATAACCAAAATAGAAAACTTGAAGATAGGTCCGTATTTAGTTAGCCAGTCTCAACAATGAAGAGAGAAAAGATTTAAAATAAAGCAAAATAGAGGCTCAGATGCCCAGGGAATAGTAACAGAAGGTCTGCTGCTTGTGTCATGGCAGAGAAGACAGAAGAAACAGTGCTGTGCAGTTCAGGAAACATGTTTGATAAAATGGCTGAAAACTTCATATATTTCACAAGCCACATAAATCCACAAATTCGAAAATTAGAGTGAACCTCATCTAAAATAAACCCAAAGAAAACCATGCTGAAAACTAAGAGATGAAGCAAACAATCCTGAAAGCAATTACAATAAAACAAAGACAAGACACATTACCTATGGTGGTTGTTAAGTGCCTCTGAGTAAGGTCCAACTCCTAGCAACCTTATGTACAACAGAATGAAACACTCCCTGACACTGTCCCTTGCCTGGCACTATGTCAGTGCTTCTCTGCTATTCATATGGTTTTCAATGGCTAATTGTTTCAAAAGTGGGCTGCCAGGTCCTTCTCCCAAGGCTACAACACATGGTATTCCCAGGTGGTCTCCCATCCAAGGACCAACCAGGCCCAATCCTCCTCTGTTTCCAAGATCTGATGAGATAAAACACCAGGTTGGTACAGCTGTAGGCACCAATATAAACCTTAAAGCATTATTTACTTGTAAGGAGTGGCACTATGACAGTGCTTCTCTGCTAGTCATAGGATATTCTATGGCTGATTGTTTCAGGGGTGGGCTGCCAGGTCCTTCTGCCAAGCCTACAGTACCCAGTATTCCCAGGTGGTCTCCCATCTAAGGACTAACCAGGCCCAGCCCTGCTTAGCTTCATCTGACGAGATCAAGACACCAGGAGGTATTACCTACAGGGACACAAAAAGTAAAATAACTGTGGATTTCTCACTAGAAAGTAGAAGGGAAAAAAAAGTGGCATACTTTATTAAAGTATGGAGTGATCTGGGTGCATGGCACATGCCTATAATGCCAGAGACTTGGGAGGAGAATCGCAAGTTCAAGGCCAGAGGCAGCTTGCACAACTTAGCAGACCCTGTCTCAAGATAAAAAATAAAAAAGGGGCTGAGGGTACACCTCAGTGGTAGAGCGCTTGTCTAGCATACTTAAGGCCCTGAGTTTAATCTCTAGTGCTACAAAAAAAGTAAATAAAAATTAAAAAATAAAAATATGGAAGAAAAACACAAAATTCTATACACAGAGACCTTTAGAAATAAAGGCCAAATACAGATATCCTCAGGTGAAATAAAACAAAGATAACTAACAGGCAGCTGATTTCCTCTAAAGTAAGAGGTAAAGAAAATTTTTAGGTAAAAAGGAAATACTGAGATCAGGAATGAAGGAAGAATAACAGAAGTGGCAGATATCTGAGTAAACACAAAACATTAGCCATATATCTTACAATGGGATACATTATAACAAATGTTATTTGACCAAATATGTTATTTGATCACATTTCATCATGGTGATTTCATCACTGTGTTAACATCATATAGTATACTTACACCAACTAAGATGACTATCACATCATCAGACCATTTAATCTTGCGATGAAGCCACCATCGTATATATGGTCCATCGCTGAAACACTCTGAGTATGACTGTACTTCTCTTGAGTTCTTTGCTGAAAACAAAAATTATATCATTGTCTATGGGGTTGTCAGAGTATGCAGATGTAACACACAAAATAACTACAACAAAAGAGGAGGACAAAGGGACCTATATAGTGGTAAGGGTTTTACAGTTCACTTAAAGTGCTGAAATGTCAATTCTAAATCATTCTAAGCCAACTGTGAACTTAAGTATATTGTAAGCCCTACAGCAAACACAAAAAATACAAAACCATACATAAGATCAATTAAAACACTACAAAATATTAAAGTAACTTAAAAGAAGGCAGAACATGAGAAACAAAAACAAAAGAGGGAATAAACAGGAAGCAAAAATCTCAACATCAGTAATCACATTAAACTCAAGTGGTCTAAAACATAAAAATTAATTAGAGGGAGAGACTATGAGAATGAATAAAAAAATACCAGTTACATGCAGCCTAACAAAATCTCACTTGAATTATAATATGCACAGGCAGGCCAAAAGTAAAAGCATGGAAATAAATACATCATCCAAACATTGTTTGAAAGAAAGTAGGTGTGCTTGTATTTATTTCAGACAAAGTAGACTTCAAAACAAAGGCATCACATAATAATAAGAGTCAATTTCCCCCACCGAGATGACAATCCTAAATATACATATACCCAAATATATAAATACCCAAGAATAGACCTTCAAAATACATGAAGCAAGTCTTGTGCTGTAGCACACACCTGTAATTCCAGGACTCAGGAGACTGAGGCAAGAGAATCACAAGTTCCAGGATGGCCTGAGCTACATAACAAGCCTCTGTCTCATAAAAACAAAAAGCACCAAAAACTGACAACTCAAAGGAGAACTAAGTAAAGCCACAGTTATATTTGGAGGTTTCCATACTACTTTCTCAGTAATATACAGAAATAGACACCATCAATTGATTGAATCTAATACTTGCAAGATGTGACAAAAGCAGGACACGCAATTTTTTAAAGAATGCATGAAACATTCATCAAGCTGGACTGTGCCCTGAAGTACAAGCCTTAAATAAATTTAGAAGAATAAAATTAATACAAAGTATATCTTCTGGTCATGATGAATTAAACTAGATATCAACAACAGAAAGAGAAAAGAAAAATGTCCAAATACTTGGAAATTATACAACATACTTCTAAATAATGGATGTGTCAAAGAATAAGTCTCAGGCAAAGAAAATGTTTTGAATAGAACAAAACAAAAGTACTGTATATCAAAATGTATGATACAGCTAAAACTGAGCTTACAGGGAAATTTATAACATTAAATGTTTATATTCGAAATAAAGAAAGGTCCCTAATCAGTAATCCAAGTGTCTATCTGAAGA